>JAKLMI010000187.1:0-27164 GCA_022813495.1 Pasadenomyces melaninifex
TAGCTTGACGACATCATTGTGCAGACTTGGGAGCCTTTCTGCAGCAGATAGCGCTCGCAGTCCTCCGTAGTGGTAATCCGCGTCGGACCCACTGGCGGGTTGCAATTCGCACTCGATCGCAGCGACCATCGTGGTGCGCATTCCAGAGCATGTGCTTGTTGGCTGTTGATGTGCTCGTGTTGAATGCATAGCCTTGCAGTACAACGATTGACTCGAAAACACGATCAGCTTCTCCGTTCGAATGTGCGAGCATGATGAACACATGCAGAACATCAGATTTTAGTGATTCCGTCCTGGTAGTCCGCGTACACAAAATCGACGACCTTCAGTGTCATCTCCTACCAGCTATGTGCCGCGCCTTCGCCATCATAGATCACCGAGCAATTCGAGGTATACGTCTCTGACCACATCAAGCGTATATCATTACACACCCATGTACACAGAGGCATACGTAGTTCACATTGGCCTTGAAATCAGTGTCTCATCGATGCTGCTGTCTAAGAAGATAGCCGCCATGCATGTCTCTACCTTGTCTCTATTCGCTACTAAGCCTGGGTGACGGCCGCCATAGGTCGACCTACTTACTTTTATAGGTATTCTAGCTTCTGCTGACCGACTTACTTACTGACGTGCGAGATTCTGCCTGCTCAAAATTTGTAGTAAAAGCAGATCGACTTCAACATTTTTGATGAGTAAACAAGCAGCGTTTTCCCCAATCGAGAAGATGTCCCATATACCATATCAGATTGACTCGTTGCCACAGGAGGTTTTGTTACGTATCGTTGACTTCTTACCTTTCACTTCACGATGCTATCTAGCTCTGGCCAATAAGCCCTTAAACACAAGGTTACAAGGCATTGTCCATCAACAGAGCCAAGAACTTCGAGAGCAATGGCGGATTGTCAACGTGGAGGAACACTACCATCCTGGGCAACGTTACCCGTGGAATCTGTCCCAGGTCCTGACCGGACTGGTGAACGGCGACGTTTTTGGCTCCTTCATCCAGAGACTGATTTGCGCTGAAGGGCTCAACAATTGCTTGGAATGTCCTCATGGCAGTAACTTGGATAAGGTCACTATCGAGACTATAGTTGAACAAAACCCTTTGATCAACAATCATGTGCTTGGCAGTCAGTTCCTAGACATGCTGGCCGAAGGTAATGAGAACGCATGTCTGCCGCTAGTACTATCACACACGAACAATTTGCGACAACTCGGTCTTCCTCCGGGCTTTGCCGAAACGCACGATGCATTCGACATCGGTTCCATGCTCAAAAGCATCGCGTGTAGAAATGCTCGAAAGGGGACAATTGCTGCCTTGCACGATCCGGATCCCTTACGAAATCTAAGCAAAGTGTTTGTGGCCGCTGCCAACGGTGAAGACGGTCCCGGACTGTCGGATCTTTATCTCTTACTTGCCTTGCCTAGTCTCAGGGTCTTGCATACGTCTCAGTGTCATAGCAATGAGGATCGCAAGCCTCTCGTGCCCTATGATCCATGTCTCCCTCTCTCGAAGGTAGAGAATTTCAAACTTGACAGTTCGGCTATAACTCTGTCAGATTTGAAAATCTTATCCCAGGCTATTGGTGTGCCATGCACGATCTCCCACACTTGGGAAGGCGCCTACAGTCGTTTGAACAGCGATGACACAATCAGATGGTTTACTTGCAAGATAGATCCGCCCGCAGAAGGATTTGATCTATCCTTACAAGGAGCGTATCGATTGACCATTACTTGGGAGGATTGGGACAATGGACCGTTTGATACGATCATTTGGAATAACTGGTGAAAGAGACGTTACGCAGGTCATTCAATGTGGAAGAGCTACACCGAAGGATATAGTCTGTACTAGTAGATGAAGCACGTGCAACTTCCATCGAAATTAGAGCGTTGTACTAGTGTTTAAACACCTTTAGTGACAACGAACAGCCTATGACTGATATTGATTAAAAGTTTCGTCTGTCACGTCGAGATCCCAGATGTCCTTGTGGCTTCTCATGTTTGTCGAATATCTGCAAGCCGAAGATGATTCCTAGGTGAGCTCCCGTATTCTTCGTCGCATCTCATGATGCTCAATATAATGCGAGCAACGCAATCACAGCTGGACACATTGCCTAAAGAAATTCTTCCACACTTGCTTCGGTATCTGCCATGAACCTCGAAAGCGTATTTCGCTTGAGCAAACAAGATACTCAATGACAAGCTGCAATACAAAGTCCGGAAACTCTGTCTGGTATGCGCAGGACATGGCGAGTCGTAAACCTTACACATCACGACAATATTCGAAATCTACGATACCTCATTGAAGTCACGAAAAGCTTGCTGAGCGGCGAAATTTTCGGCGACTTCGTTGAAACAATGATATGCGACGCCAGCCTCTCAGCACCGACGTACAGCAGCTTAGGTTCTGCTTATGACAGAGAAGCTTGGACAAGAATCATTAAAGACAGGCCTATGATACGCAATAACGTTGTTGAAGAGAAGTTTCTGGATCTACTGGGACAGGGAGATGAGTATGCCTTGTTCTCCCCAGCTTTGTCGTTCTTGGCAAATCTGCGATAAATTGATCTACCCAGAGCTTTTGCACCTGATAACAAAGTTATAAACACTGCTGCTATGTTCGATTCTACTGCTTGTATGCACAGTCATCAGCCCTAGGATGTCTTGCTGGCACAAACTGCTCCCCTTCACAGAGTCGCTTACATCCATATTGGCGCCGATAATGGAGAAGAGGGTCCAGCCTTGTGCGATCTATATCTCTTACTACCTCTACCTAGCTTAAGAATTCTCGAAGATCAGCTTTCGCCAATCTGAGACAGGTCAGAAGTAGGCGGTGACGTCTCGACATGAATGTCTCGAGAAAGACTCTTCCTAATGGTGTTGCTTCTGCGTTGGTTCTGCGTTACTTCTGCGTTACTATTCTTACATAAATGACGCCGCATACGCCGATCGCTAACATTCTAACCCTCGTCTGGTAGCCGTAACAGCAAGAATATCAAAGCATCATACAATTCGTCTCTTCGTTAAAGTAACCTCTGTCAAGGTGTCCTCTTCTGGACCACTACTGCCAGTGAAGGTAGGCGCAGAAGACGGTGATGGCGTGACAAAAGATGGTGTTCCTGGGCTTAGATATGTATCCGTTAGCGTTGCAACGATACAAGAGCCGATAGAGCCGATACAGGTGATGTATGTCGATGTCGCCGTGGCTACCGCAAAGGATGTACCGGTGTTCGAAAGAGTCGGGAATGGTGGAGGCGACGTGGAAGCGGCGGTATCGGTCGTTGGAGTTGACGCGGATAGTGCGGACGAAGTAGCTGTGGCAGCAGTCGTATCAGGACTGGATCCTGGAGTGGCTGCATTTGTCGAGCTGTCTGGACCAGTTGCTGATGTGATTGGTGCCGGACATGCTTGACGCTTGACGTTTGTAGCCAACAGACCGGGGTTCAAAGCCGTCATCTGCGCGACAGGTATAGCGAACATGTTGGGTGGGAAAGTAGCGCTGAGTCCTGAAGTATCGCTACCTGCAGAGGCGATTTGAGACAAAGCAACGGACGCAACGGATGAAGCAGTAACGGCGATATCGTCAAGATACGAACCGACGAAATCAGTATAAGCGCACGCCCAGGTGGCTTGCTGACCAGCAGGATTACTTGCGGCAATGCTTGCGTCGATGCCCAAGAAAGCTTGGTACATCCGCTGGTGGGTGCGTTGGAAGAGAGCGATGATATCGGGCTGCTGCAGAATTTGTGCTGCAAGACCATATTTTGCATATCTTCTCATCTTGTTGTTGGTATTCGCCGGAAAAGCTAGGTTCCCTCTGTTTAGGTAAAATAACCCTTTATCGCCGTTGGCAAGCTGGTCCATGCCTGCCATATCAGGGTGCCCGTTGGAAGGCATGTAGTTCCAAATATTCTGGAGATGTTGCGTATTCTGATTTTCAAAGAAGTTTTGAAAGTCAAGACAGGCTGCTGGGCTCAATCCTGCAAGCTGCGCGTCCAGAAATCTGTTCAAAATCTGGATTTCATAAACATGATCAGAGTTGGCTATGGGTGTCACCTGTGGGTTTCCACTACCTGTGGTATAGGTCAAACCGCCACTGGCTGTAGACACACCTTGTAGAGTAGAAACACTGGTAATTATCGGCAAGCAGCTCGGATTGTTTGGTTGCGAGACATAGGTCGCCAGGTAAAACGACGATGGTCCTGCGAGAGTGGAGTAATCTGGAATGTTCGGATACAAATTTGTGATTCTCGTCTGCATAGTGCACGCTCCGAAGGTCGAAAAGGTCCTTGTACCTGTTCTCTTGTTTAAGCTGCGGTCGGGAAGTGGCAAAGTAATTCGGCCTGCCAAACCACGCACACGAAGGCCAGACTCTGGCTCAGTATCACAATCCTCGCGATCTGCATCATCTTCAGCATTGCAATCGTCCATGGTCACGGACCAGTCAGGACAGCAGGTGCTACACTGTGCAGACGCGGTAGAAGTTATTGTTGATGCTTTTATGCCGCAGCCTGAACGCGTGACTAGATCGGAAGAGACGGTACTGCTTGTGGTCGTGGTTGCGTCCGAAATAATCGTGACATACACAGTAACATCGGTAACCGTTGCCGTATCTGTACATGAAGTGCTAAACTCTGTTGAGGTCCCTGTGGGAGAGTTTGAAGACGCTTTTTCTGTGCTCGGACTTGATGTAGTTGATGTTTCAGGATAGTGAGGGCTCCCATCGAGATCTAGAACGTGGTCAGTATTTGTGTACAAGTTACCGAGCACACGCGAGTGGGATCAAGGCGAACGCTCTGACGCACACTCTTGATACCGCAGGTAAGGTTATTGACCTCCGCGATCTGGTCTCTGTACCAACTTGCAGCACCGCTTCTATCTCGAACATGGGACAGGTAGGATGTTACTCACCAATTGTCAGAGGTGGGAATGATATTGGCCAATCAATCGGTGGTCTGTATCAATGTCAACGGAAGATTCAACATATCGTAAGAGCAACTGACCCTCCTCCAGGATAGATGCCAGGTGGTAGATCTAGCAGGATTATTCCTGTGGAATCCTTTGGACAGAACCAACAAAGAGGGAAAGGTCCCAGGATCGGATGACCCGAGCCGTCGTGAGTATTCGTGGTTACAGAAGTGACAGTAGTGCTGATACTCTGTGGTAATGCTGAGAACGTGGTTAATGGGCCAGCACCTGAGGACGCCGCGGTGGTAATCAGGATACTGGAAAGTCCTGGCGCAAGACTTATATCGGTCGAAAAGGAAGAGGCGGCCCCCTCAGAATTGCTTGACGGTAATCTGGTGTCGGTTGTCTGAGAATCAGTACCTGTTGTTGTGCTGATGGGGATACTGGAAAGTCCTGGCGCAAGACTTATATCGGTCAAAAAGGAAGAGGCGGCCCCCTCAGAACTGCTTGACGGTGATCTGGTGTCGGTTGTTTGAGAATCAGTACCTGTTGTTGTGCTGATGGGAACGCTTGTCAATCCAGGCGTCAAATCTGAGCTTGTGTCACCTGAAATGGAAGACGCTGTACTTGTTTCTGACGTTGATACCTCCGAAGGACTCCCAACGATGCTTGACGGCACAGAATCGGTGGCCGAAGCTGTGCCAATGAATATACTCGTCAAGCCGGGTACAATGTTCGACTCTGTGGTCAGAATCGCGCTTGAGGCATCTGACTGATCCGACAAGTTGTCGGCCACAGCAGGAGTGCTCCAGACATGACAGAGCAAGGCAAACAGTCCAATCAGAGTCCTTTGCTTCTCGAAACGGAATTGTCGATACATGGTGGTAAATCTTGCTCGCTAGGTTGTTCATTTTCAAAGAGCATCGATTGCTTCTTTCTTATACTCACAGATATCATCTCCTGCTAAAGACTTGATAGACGCCCTCATCCATGCGGACGCTCGCCCTTGTTACAGTTCTGGCCGTGGCAGACGGCCAGAGAACCTTAACTTTCATCTCGCCACGTCTCGCAGAGCTTCTGGTCATATGCAGGTCACAGAGCATAGTAGATGTGGCCAAATATGGTACTGGAATATTCCCCAGAGGTCCCTTGGCCAAAGTCATCTACTGCCATCAACCGTGTTTTTCCATGGTAGTTTCTTCTTTCTGACCGTGAAAAACAGCGCGAAGGTAGCAATTGATGTCCAGCGTATTTCTGCGCCTTGCATTAGACAATCGCTAAGGACCAGGAGTCAAACTAGAGTCATTTGCGCCATAAATCGTATAAGTAAGCTCGAGACTTAGACCCTGCCACGGGCAATATGGAAGAGCATCCGAGTAGGTACTCAGCCTCGCGACAGTCGAGGTGAGTCTAGCGGTCGGACAGCTTTGAAGGTTGATTGCCGCGCGTATATGACAAGACGTCCGACCCAGTCGCAAATAGCATCGATGGCCCTGCACTGTATAGTCTAATGTCCACAGTGCATGGTGTTCTTGTTCAGCCACTTGTGACCGTTTCTGTAACAATCGATTCCTGCAACGTCTGTAAATCTTGCGGCTAGACTTCATCTCACGGTAGCATCTTCCAGAAGACCACTACCTATTTTGCAGACCTCTGAAAAGCTGCTCGGGCTCATCAAGCAGTACTATACATCAGTGCTACAGACATGATGACCAGGTACTCAGCGTGCTTACACACACTGGGTATGGATTTTGTCCAAGTAGGATTGTAACAGCCTGCATCCATCACCACATTCAGATGCGTGTATCTGTCTAGCGCTGTGTGGTCTTCCAACAGGTCATTCTACATATGTGCTTTCGCCTACTGACAGCATGGATTACGTATGTGGGTTCCGGTCGTCGAACTAAATGCGCTGTTATACTCGAACAGTCGATAGTTGCGGCCTAGAAGGCATGCTGCAGTGAGGCTGATGCTGAACAGCGTCTAACTTATGCTGTGCCGCGTCGCCTATTGCATCACTCTGATTGGCTCGTTTGACCCATATTCAGGCTTAGGAGATACAGTACAAGTGCCATTATTGCTTCATCCATGCGCTGTTCCGCTGTATGCCTTCTACAAATAATGCTGTCTCATCGATGCAGGTCTGGATGGTCGTTGTAGACGCCGTACTGCCATTGGTCATCGCCAGCATTCCACAGGTCTTTGCCCTGAATAAGACAATCTTCTAATGCATGAAAATAAAGAATAATTGTCATCACGTTGTGCTGGTAAAGTAACTATGTGCACAGCTCATCTCACTTTGTGGTCTGTTGTTTGCATTTATTGAGCTGACGTTAGCTTCTGCTAATAATCCAATCTTCCCAGCTCAAGAAATTCGCACTTGCCGGAGCCTGCTTCTCTCGTCACAGCACAGACATGGCGGCGGTCACGCAGAAACTTACCTCACTTCCGCACGAGCTTCTGCTGCGCATAGTCGCCTACCTCCCGTACATGTCTCAAGTATCTCTGGCGTGGGCAGACAAGAGCCTGTATGATGCACTACGAGTAACAGTACATCAGCAGACGAGGCAAGTGAGAGAAGCATGGCGTGTTGTGAATATGGATGGATATGCGGGCTCTCGTAGGTTACCGTTGGACCTATATCAGGTCGTCCGTGCCTTGCTGGACGGCGACGTCAATCCAATATTCGTGAAAAAATTGATTTGTGGAGAGAATCTGTATAACCAGTTGAATCGCAGTTTCGACGAGGGCAGGAGTGACTTGGAACGAGCCATCATATCTTTACCTTGGTTAAGAAACGACGTTAACAAGGATACATATCTGGACAATCTTGTACGCTGTGACCAACATTCTATGTTCACTTTGTTATTGATGTTCTTCAGTGAATTGCAACACATCGAGCTTCCTATGGATTTCGCAAAAGGACTGGGCATCATCGATATTGTATCCATTTCCAGATATATCGCGAAGACTCACAGCTCAACCACGACTATCATTACAGACAATCATGTGCCACTGCACAAACTGGAATACGCATTGGTCGGTGCTGAGAATGGGGAATATGGTTGTGCACTTAGAGATTTATATCTCCTATTTCCATTACCATCTTTACGGATATTGATCACCTTCGTCTGTAACAGTGATGAGGATCGTGCACCACTGGAGGAATACCCTAAAGGTCATCCTCAGTCGAAACTACAGCTTATCTCTTTCGAATGTTGTGCAATCACCACTACCGACCTCGAGACGCTCGTACAGGCTTTAGGCATGCCATGCACGATCTATCATACATGGGAGGCCTGCTACAGCGGTCTGTATGGCGATGAATCGATAGAGTGGACCAGCTGCACGCTTGACGGCGAGATCGAGCAAGACACAGGACTCCTGAAACCCGAATCGCGGACTCTGACCATCGTCAGAGACTCAGACGATACACAAGAAGTCGTAGATGAGGATAGGCGTAGAATGGACAAAGTCCTACAACCTATCTGGAACAGGTATGGTGAGGGTTTCGGCTATGATCATTCGTCTTCAGTGTGAGAACATATCCTGCATCTATAGATAATCAAGCTATAGCTCGTACCGACTTACTCCCTCCTAATGACCTATACAAAATGTGTTGAACTCGTATGTCTCTGCTTTCCCTTCTATCTTCTGCTTTTTCGCTAAGTATGATATGAGTGTCGAGCAGGAAGCACAGCCAACAAGTCGCAACGCAGATTGCTGCAGTTCCTGTAAGTCTTGAGAGACCTTGAGTACGGCCTTCGACACAACAATGTGCATATCAGGCACCGCGAAGATTTTTACTGTATTAGAACTATATTAGTCACCGAATCTTCTTTCCTACCTGCAGCTTATTTGTCGGGTTATGAAGGTATAACACAATATGCTTGGCACATGCGCGACGTACACTGCTACACGTCGTGGTGACGTGAAGCCAAACCTTAGCATCATAATTGGCTGCACAGAAGTAACTCTGTATTTGCCACAGACATAGCAGTATCTCACGAACCACTCTGTTATCCTCGGCCTCTTTTGCCCCAATAGATGCGTTGTCCCCTTGTTATTCGCCTTCTAGATATGGCGTATTCGCCATCTTCATCGTTGCCCACTTCCGAATTTGACTCTGTCCGAGGTCTTTTCGCAGCCCTAATTTCTTCACGTTCCCTCATCAGCGCCGGTAACCAGTCTTCCACACCTTCGATGGCTTCATCCACCCTACCACGCTTCGTCAGTAGATATCCTTGGATTTCTGCTGGCGTCAACTGGCGGCTTGGGATACGAGCAGCGAACAAAGATCCTTTGGCGTCAACCTCGAAGCTCTGTCTGGATCCAATCATGCGCTTGAAGATGTCCTGAGCTCTAATTGCACGTATGGCAGCTTATCAAGAAGCCAAGGAAGCGCGTATCTTATGGTAGCATATGTCGTTGACATACCTGCGATCGTTGCGACAAGCGGCTTACCAACGCCTGGATAATGTTGCAAGAGATATGGTAAGCACGACGTAACAATGGCATTTTCGATTGCAGTCCATTCGGTTGGTGACTGCCGCAGCAGATTGCTCGACATCATCTTCTGGGCGTTTTGAGGGTCACCGAAATAATCGCCGTAAAACATCGTGGCTTCCAGCAGAGTGCTGCAAAGCTGAGATCGACTTAGCTTCTAATACCGGTGATTCTCAGAGAGCACAAGACTTTCAAGACAAATCCACCATAACGTCTTTGTTGGGCAAAGTTTGACCAGTTTCAACATCAGTGGTAACTTCTTTTGTCTATTGCTCGCAGAGCTTCCTCAGGTGTTCAATGGCATTCGTCCTATTTTTGAGTATCGCCAAATAGTCTGCATCGGATGGCAGAGCTCGGTAGTCGATTGTGCCTGCTCAGACCGTCAGGTTGCACAAGCCGTATCCAGTGAAGATTAGAACAGATGTCTCGTTGCACATGACCAACATTTCTGATGTCGTTGGTCAATATCTGACGAAAGATTGGTGGACAAGACCAAGCAACCAAGTCGAGCCCCAAGGCAGCGCTTTGATGGGAATAGCCCACCTTCACTCGTGCTTGTGCGCCTTCACAACATTTTGTGGCCTCAGGGATAAGAGCTGCATCGATAAGCTGAACCACGTGGCGGAGAGAAATTCTCAGAAGTCGCTTCTTTGGGTATTCAACAATAACAGTCTCGCTCATCTTGTCTACTTGTCATATTTCGTGTCTTTCCTGCTTCCTTCCTCCTCTTATTCGCATCGCACTTTCCCAAAAATTACTTGTACAAGTATAATTTCGTATCCATCCTTCGGCAAGTGCAATTTGCAACAGGTAAGAGGATCGCTCCTGCGCTTTTATACTTTCTTCCCATATCGTTACTTTTCATCGCCAGCAGTCAGAACTCTAGCCTTCTCAGATATCGGCTGGCTTTCGTTCTTTGCTTGGTTGCTTTATCAGCACATCGCCGCAGTGGGCGTCTTTTGGTTCTTTGGCTTGGATCATTCACTAATCCTGCGTTCACTGTGGTCGCTTCACAATGGCTGATGTACTACAGCACAATCCAAAACATCGCAAGTATCGATATACCATACCACAATTAATACAGCTCTCAACGTCGGCTTTTTGCCAATTTGACCTCTCCAAATTCAGCTACGAAGCTGCTCGTTGTAAGTCCGTCCTAACCCTTGGTGAAGGCTAGCACTAATCGTGACATAGCAGGAGTTATACCTGCACTCAGCGACTGCACAATGTCTGCCTCTCGTAAGAGCTCTGCAAGCTTCGCAAGAGCACCATTCACCGAACTGCCATTTGGTTCAGACCGATTGAATTGGCGAGCTGGCAATGCTCCGCCATTTGAGCCAAAGCCACCTCCAGCCAGCCTCGAAAGACAGAAAGATGAAGGCTTCGCTAAATTTCTCAAGAAGCACTCTTCACCCACTCACAATCGTATTACGGCTGGTGGTAGAATTGTGCCAATGGAACCGCATGCTCGTTCGCCTCCACCCTTCACTCTGACTGGGGACATGTCCACTCGGGCTCAAGGCCATGCGTGCGACTCATCAAGCAACGAGAATGTGATGATGAGTAGAGACTCGAATGTGACGCCACAATTTGATCTCCGTCGCCACAAACAGATTTCGTCCGATGAGAATGGTCAGCCGCTGCAGCTTCCACCCGAAGCCTGGCAAACACAGGATATGATGGTGGGCCAATCAGACATCTACTATCAACCCATGTCAATGACCAATGCTTACGAGCAACAAATATCCCCGTTGAGCTTTCCAGAAGGTTTCGCAGGACCATCACCATTGCGCAATATCCAAGCCGTTCCTCCTTTCGGCGGTCCCATCGGGGCACCAATGCTGAATGAGCCGTTTGGTATGACTACTTATCCTGGTCGACCAAACATGGGCACTGGCATCCCGCTGACTGATCAATATGCTTCGAGCGAATGGCAGCAAGCAGTCGGTCCGAGTCAGCCTCTGCCACAACCAATGGGTGTGCCAATGCAGCAGTCACCTCACCAGCTTCTGCTAGCATGGGAGCAGCACTATGCTGACCTTGATCAACAACTGAAAAACATCGACCGACATCGAGCCATGAGCAGCCTTGATCTCAACCTCGCTTCTCAACGAAGAGCCATTGTTCAGCAGCGCTCTGATGCCAAAGATGTCATCAAGGAGATCCAGGGGATGCTCGGCATCCGTCGATATCTTGATTCGTCCTCGGAAAGCTGGAATGCTGGCTTCAACGTCGAGGCACCAGCATATGTCCCACGGTCGTTCATGCATGTAAACAGTCCAATGCCTCACGAGCCATCGCTCGACGTATTCCAGAGCAGTCCTATTCTCGAGAAACCCAGAGGCACTGGCCAGAAGCGTGTCATTCCGATCGTCGCACCCGCAGACAAGAACATTCATGCCAAATCAGACATGCTCGACTCGAGTGGTGCGACCATGAATACTGCCACTAATCTTCATCGTTGGTCTAGCGATGAAAGCGGCCCTGAGGTCGACGAGAAGAGCGATAGCCGAGCACTCGTGCTTCATGAGTCTTCTGATGGCAGTCGACAGGATTCAGCTTCTGCAGAAAGCACTTCAACACCAGATCAGATACTGGTGGTGCCTGGTGGGAAGAGTGACGTCGGTTCGGTCAAGATAATACCCTCCCGAAATGAGTCTCCTCGTCACCAGCACGAGGAGATCGAAGTGCTCCTTCGAGCGATCCAGCAACCAAAGAACATCGTGACTAAAGTTCGACTTCTTGATGGCAGAGTTATTGACGTTGAAGGTCAAGGTATCGAACTCTCTTCCGTCCTGCCTCCACCGAACAGTGGTCCTCTTACTCAGTTCAGCACATACAACGCCAACACCACCCCTGTGAAACACGCTCGACAAGGCAGTATGGCTGGTAAGGAGGACTATCCTGCTGCGCGACGATTTCGGCAAAAGGCTATCACTGATGCATTCTTGGATCAGTACAGCATCGTCAACGACAACATGGGTGTTGGGATCAGACCAGAAACCCAGTCTTTGCGAACTGCTTCCAATGGTCAAAGCGTTCACAACTTCAATGCTGCAAGCACTTACATCCCAGTCACTGCTCAGCTCATCAATCAGGAAAACTTGCACAATACCAAGTACGGCACACCTGTTCGAGTACCTTCCCAGCACAAGCCAATTGAGGCTGTATTTGAGGATATGAATTTGTCCATGGATGAGCCAAACAACAAAGGCTATTCAATGGTCAGTGTTCAGAATGTGCACGCGATCGGCAGTCTCCCCAACAATTTCGATGGTGCCGTTGAAGCCCGTCAAAGTGTCCAGGCTCAACTTGCGTCAGCTAGCAAGACTCGAAGCCCTCGTAGTCCACGACTTCTACGTCGACTGGGAGGGAATGGTGGTGCTTAGTACGGACCATATTGCCGCGATGTCGCTGAAAAAGCACTCAACCAAAGCAACAGCAAGCGACCACACAAGCCATGCTCATCCTAAGCTTCATTGTTCAGCAACACACATCCAATAATGTATCAAACAGAATGTATACCTAGCAGTCTACAGCGACTTGGATGAAAGGCTTGAAGTATGTGTATTCAAATTGGCTTACAAAAGATTGACATGATAACATAAGATATGGCGATGAGCTTGGTATGGGAAAGATACCACTGTATAATGAAAAGAAGGCATGATCAAGAGATGGGAAAATTAATAGGGCAATATGTTCAACCTGTTGCTATTGTCAATAAGGACCTGTAGTCATTGCAATCGTATATGTTGGTGATCATTGTGTCTCGCAAACCATCGAATTCACAAACCTGTCCTTCGTATACCTGCGTACTAGTAGTAATAGAGACTTTGTGAAGAAAACCCTTTGGAAGCATATTTCATTCCTCAGTCCCAAGGCCGGAAGCTCCACCATGCAGGCGCTGCGGGAGCTGGGTCGGTCACGATTGGGGTGCACAAATGCCCACCCATCAATGACCTTTGATGCGCCATGAGTTTACAAACAGCTGGACGTAACACTCCGACGTGGTTGGGGCTGCTTTTGTGCTCCTCTGTATCATCAAATATCACTTGACGATCGCTCTTGCTGACGAGAGCCCAGCAGGCAGTGCAGGAGCCGTGAGAAGAAGGATCGGTAGAGGACGTTGCAGGGACCGGCTGAAGCCCTTGGATCTGCACATTGATTTCCAATCTTCTGATTCTCAACCTAGAAACATAGACAACCTGTTACATACGGAAATGGCTGCAAGGAAATAACAGCAGCAGTCACAAAAACCAACGTCTCATTCATACCACAATCATTCCGATCAACTTCGTCGTCGCAGTCGTATGCAGAACCATTGGATTGGTACTCCGCAGCCATGACTACCGAGAAGAGAAATTTCTCGGGCATATCTTTCTCATCGAAGAAGAGCCAGCAGTCTGAGGGCCATGTGGGAACATCTACAAAGCTGAAGAACTTCTTCAGGATCAATAGCACCGGAGGTCAAGCAGTAGCTGGAGCCGACGGCCTACCAACGCCGAAATCAGAGAACAAGACGCCGAAAGCCTCTCGTATATTCCCTGGTCTCAGTAGAAACAGGTCGACGACGACGACGAGCGAAGGCAATGCCCTTGAAGACACTGTATCACCTACTGCCCATGCCAATCCATATTTTGTACATCAAGGTCCTCCAGGTCTACGTCATCACAACGAAGGGAGCGTGCCTCCATCTCCCCCAGATACACCCCAGGTAAAGGTCAATGGCACCGAAAGATCGCCCGAGAGTCCTGTGACAGCAGGGAAAGAAGAATTAGCGCGCAAGCTGCGAAGAGTAGCATCTGCGCCGAATGCCCAGGGACTGTTCAAGAGCTCGAAAGGCATAGATCGTCCTGGCACTGCTGAGCTGGGGAAAGAGCCTGTTACATTCTCGGCCGGACCAGATCCTGTTCTTGATATCACACCTGTCGAATCGGCCAAGTCAGACGTGCTTGTTCCTACTGCTGATCCGGCAAAATTACCTCTACCAGGACAAATACGACAGGCTGCTGCTTTCCGTAGAACGTACAGCTCGAATTCGATAAAAGTGAGGAACGTGGAAGTAGGCCCTGGCAGCTTTGACAAGATCAAGCTTATAGGCAAGGGCGATGTAGGAAAGGTATATCTGGTTAGGGAGAAGAAGTCTAATAGACTCTATGCTATGAAAGGTAAAAATCTATCTGTCTATTTGACGCAGGTATTAACCATGACACAGTTTTGAGCAAGAAAGAGATGATCAAAAGGAACAAGATCAAAAGGGCGCTAGCAGAGCAAGAGATTCTAGCCACCAGCAACCATCCATTTATCGTCACATTATATCACTCATTCCAATCAGAAGATCATCTTTATTTGTGTATGGAATACTGTAGTGGTGGAGAGTTCTTCAGAGCACTACAAACGAGGCCGAACAAGTGTGTCGGAGAAGAGGATGCTCGTTTTTATGCTGCAGAAGTCACAGCGGCTCTCGAATACCTGCATCTAATGGGTTTCATATACCGAGATCTGAAGCCGGAGAGTAAGTTACGAAGTTGCGCAGCTTAAACTCGACTGACCTGGACAGACATATTACTGCATCAATCGGGACATATAATGCTTTCAGATTTCGACCTTTCCAAACAATCAGACCAAGGTGGTGCACCTACCATGATTCTTGGCAGCAGAAATAGTACGAATCCTTCAGGATATCCTCTCGTCGATACAAAATCCTGCATAGCTGATTTCAGAACAAATTCATTTGTCGGCACAGAAGAATATATCGCTCCAGAAGTTATCAAAGGCAACGGTCATACCAGTGCAGTGGACTGGTGGACCTTAGGTATCCTGATCTACGAGATGCTTTTTGGCACAACACCATTCAAGGGCAAGAACCGCAATGCAACTTTCGCCAACATACTTCGCGATGAGGTGCCTTTCCCCGAACACGCAGGGGCAACTCAAGTCTCAAAGTAAGCATACAGATCGACGATGTACTCTGACTAATATCTCGTAGCCTTTGCAAATCTGTGATTCGCAAGCTCTTAATCAAAGACGAAGTCCGTCGCTTAGGCTCTCGGGCAGGAGCTAGCGATGTCAAGAATCACCCTTTTTTCAAGCCTATTACTTGGGCCCTTCTCCGTCATATGAAGCCGCCAATGATCCCACATCAAGGCCGAGCTATTGATACTGTCAATTTCCGGACCGTAAAGGAGAGTGGGAGTATCGATCTGGGAAACACTAACACAGCAAAACTACTCAAAGGTGTGCCATTAGATAGTGGCATGGCAACACCAGCAGGCGAAATGCAGGACCCTTTTCTTGAGTTTAACTCTGTCACACTTTATCACGACGATGACGACGCTACGATGCATGAGGGACCACTGCCAAACGGCAGACGGTAACGATGAGCTTGTTTGTGGACTCGAAAAGCATGGCAGGATACGTTACCTGATGCATCTTGTCGCAATATCTGGCGTTCAAGGCGCTAGGGGCTAAGACGAGCTATACTTGCCAGGTCTTGATGTATATAGCTGGAAGTGACTTAGATCCTCTTTCAGCACATTATCGTGCTTATCAAGCATTGTATTCTTAGTCTTTGCAGTGACACAATCACATCAATACCTTGCTGGTACCTACAGCTGCTTGAACAACATTTTGACAGGGGTACCTGACCTACGTCATCGCTTCAGCAGCGCAAAGGGACTACAACTGAAGCGACAATCGTTGCGAGCAGCGATCCTATGTGAACGATGCAAGTCTGAGACCCAGGCACGAATTCAACAATTTTTGAGACCTCACTCGTTCAACAAGTGATCGATGGTTATTATTCACACCGTTCTAGAGCACATACTGGAA
Source organism: Pasadenomyces melaninifex (assembly GCA_022813495.1). Classification (NCBI taxonomy): domain Eukaryota; kingdom Fungi; phylum Ascomycota; class Dothideomycetes; genus Pasadenomyces; species Pasadenomyces melaninifex. The sequence continues at coordinate 16,246 of JAKLMI010000187.1, forward strand.
CACTGCAGGCCGGGTATTTGACCTTGTCAACTCCCCCGGAAGCGGCTAATCGGGTACTGTTCAACCACGTGAGCTGAATAGATCCACCAATCCCTGACCGCTTCTTGCTCACGAGGACCCAAACAAGACTTTTGCGGCGGATAGATCTGCTCAGCTTCGTTTGCATGTGGTCCTGCGAAATTCCATCACTGGTGCACCGTGCGTATGCTTTGGCGAAGTTGGAAGGGTCGATCGCTGCTGACTGACCGACATGACCCCAATCTTCCTGGCAGATTTCCATCTCGACCTAAAGCCGAAGTGACTTTCGCTGTTGCTTTGTTTACACAGTTTAGACATATCACTACTACGCGGCAGACGCAGACGCAATGAGTGAACACATCCAAAGTCGTGGTCCCTTTTGTCGTGTTCGACCGATATCTTCACAGCCGGTTCTGTGATTGTCATTGATCTGTTTGTGTTTTTTGTCTCGTCCTTTGCAATAGAGCAATACTTGGGTGGCTGATTGTGCATTTGTTATTTGCTTGTAATACAGGGGGAAAGCCAGCAGTATGAAGTTCGGCGCCAACTTACCTCAAAGACAGGTTCCTGAATGGGCACCTAACTATATCAAATACAAACCTTTGAAGAAGCTCATCAAGAATGCGCAAGTGTCTGCAAAGGAAGGGCAGAAGCCGGATCTAGCTGGTAAGCCTTGAGATCGGTGCTCCAAATTCATTGGGTTTCCTAACGAAGTGCAGAATTCTTTTATAGCCTAGATCGAAATCTCGAAGACGTTGATTTGTTCTACAACAAGAAGAATCAAGATTTTACCCGGCGCCTGAAAATACTGGAAGATAGGTATGGCACAACGACGGAGACCGCGCAGTCTCTTGAGACAGACGAGCAAGAAGATCTGATAGAGAGCTTAAGGGAGCTGCGCCTACAGTTCAACAATCTTCAGTCTTACGCCGAGATCAACCGAAAGGGCTTTGTCAAGATCACCAAGAAGCTGGATAAAAAGATTGAGGGCACACATGCACAGCAGAAATACCTCCACCTCAAAGTCGAGCCTTGTGCGTTTGCTAGTTCAGACGGTCTTCAAAAGTCTTTACAGAAAATCAATGACTGGATACTAGTTCTTACTGATGCCCTTACCACAGAAATTAGCAGTACAACAGTGATACCTCCAAAGTTACACAAATCCGCATCTCGGGAAGCACTGAGAATACCTAATGAGGACTGGCAACATTTGGAGAAGTCCGTTCGTGAGAACGATGCACAAACTGCTGCGGACATCCTCGCGAAGATCAGAACCGAGCGCAAAGAAGTGTCAGAGAGACAATTTCAACAGTTCCTGAAAGGGCTTCTGCAGCGAGCAATTACGTCGAGGAGCCGTTCTTGTGTAACATACTTTTTATCTCAGATCACCTTTCTTGATGATGCTGAAGATATTAACAAGCGAAATTGCTTGCATCGACTTGTCATAGTGATTGGCAGAGCTCATTCGGCAGCTGACAATATCGAAGGGGACAATTCCACAGACGCAGAAAGCCAGAGACATCCCTATCTCACGCCAGCAACAACAATTAAAACTTTCACCAGATTGCCAGGAAAGGATGATCAAAGAGCTGTACAGTTAACAAGTGTTGACGAGCCAATTATCTTTCTCAAGTTCCTCCTCGAAAACCTCGCCGAAGAGCACAGATCTGCACTTACCGCCAGGGACTCGTCTGGTCGGACACCACTGCATTTCGCCGCAGAATACGGCATACCTGTCATAGTTAGCACTCTGATTGAGCACTTACGGTCTTGGAACATGTTCAATACCTCAGAAGGATTTGATGGCACATTTTGGCAGGACGTTGATGGCTGGGCGCCGCTCCATCTTGCTGCCATCGGTGGTCACCCTGTAACAACTCGGACACTTATACGGGCATTGGAACCAAGCGTGGATGCTAATGACGTAACGACAGGTCAGCTCAAGTCACCAAAATCTTCAGCCGCGCTTATCATAGCCACGAAGTCGAATTTTGTTGAGGTCGTTCGTCTCTTGGTTCAGGCGAACGTCGATTTGAATTTTCAAGACGAGCAAGGTGACACGGCGTTGCATGTGGTTGCTAGGTTCGGTCACGTGGAATGTGCTCGTGTCTTACTGGCAGGTTCGGCGTCGCAAAGATGCAATCTTGAGATACGGGAGACACTATACGGCTGGACTCCTTTGCTGGTCGCAAGCACTGTTGGTCAATTAGCTATAGTTGAGCTTCTAGCTGATGCTGGTGCTGAGCTGGAAAAGCCTGACTGGTCAGGATGGACTGCGCGCGAGCATGCTGCACTTCGTGGTCATCTAGAGCTGGCGAAACGTCTAGTCGATTTGGCAAACATCCCAGATGTCGCTCGAGAACATCCAAGCCCGAAGCTTGAATCTTCGTCGCCACCAAAAAGCTCCATCATGGCAGATCGCACGTCCAAGAAAAAGACGCCAGAGACTATCAAAGTGCTTGGTCACAAGTATCTCACGGACAAATCGATGATCTTGGTTTCCCTTGGTACAATGGATATGCATAGCATGAAACCAGTCGTCAGTCTGGACAATGTGCCTTTGAAGGATGCTTCGAAGACGCAGCTAGACACAGCACTATCAATTGTGGTATCTGCTGATGCTGCGGAGGGAGAGTCTGAGATCATCGATTTGCCTGTGAGAGAGAATATCGCAACAGAGCCCATTGTCTTCTATGCCAAGGATCCCTCCAAAGTACGATTGAGGTTCAGTCTAGTGCCGACTTATACTGGGCATGCCAAACCAATCGGCGCAGGCGTTGCATTCCTTTCGAGTATCAAGTCTAATCTGGGCGCAAAGCGCATGCCTTTGCAAGGGGACATCACAGTGCCAATTATTGCTGGTGAATACTTCGAACCAATTGGCTCAGTGACTTTTAATTTTCTGGTCGTGACCCCTTTTCGTCATCCAAAGATGGTGGTCTCGCAAGATCAGACATACTGGAAGAAAGTGGCTCAGACTATGGTGATCGGGCATCGTGGGCTTGGCAAGAATTTTGGGACTGGTCATCGATCGTTGCAGCTTGGCGAAAACACTGTTCAATCGTTCATCACAGCTGCGAACCTCGGCGCTGAATACGTCGAATTCGACGTGCAGCTTACGAAAGACCATGTTCCTGTCATCTACCACGACTTCCTTGTATCGGAGACAGGCATTGACGCTCCAGTGCATACACTCACGCTAGATCAATTTCTGCACGTCAAAAATACACGAACGCCGAAGACATCTCGGCCATCGTCACCCTCACGGTACGAAAATCCAGCTCTGCAAAATCTCAAGAACGGGGACAAAGCTCGAGGCCGATCAATGTCCGTTGGGGCTGGTCAAGCTGATAATTCTGAAATGGAAGAGCGCATGAAACATACCCGCGACTTCAAGAAGAAGGGCTTCAAGGGCAACAGCTACGGTCACCATGTTCAGGCCCCCTTTGCGACCTTGGAGCAGCTGTTCAAAGAGGTACCAGCTCGTGTGGGATTCAACATTGAGATGAAATATCCTATGTTAAGCGAAAGCCAGGATGAGGACATGGACTGGTATGCTGTTGAGCTGAATAGCTTCGTCGACACCGTACTGGCGAAGGTTTACGACCTTGGGGAAGGACGAAATATCATGTTCTCGTCTTTCAACCCGGACATCTGCTTGTTGCTGGCGTACAAGCAGCCGAATATACCCGTGCTCTTTCTGACTGATGCCGGATCATCTCCTGTGGCAGATATCAGAGCTAGCAGTCTGCAAGAAGCTATCAGATTTGCAGCTCGGTGGAATCTACTTGGTATCGTTTCAACATGCGATCCTTTCGTTATTGCGCCGCGACTTATCAGAGTGGTCAAAGAATCAGGTCTGGTTTGCATCAGCTATGGCGTCCAGAACAACCAGAACGACAAGGTCAGACTACAGGAGCAACAGGGCATCGATGCAGTGATTGTTGACAGTGTACACGAGATTGGAAGAGGTCTCAAGTTCTTGAATAATCTGGTATCACCCTCGGATGAGCCAATCCATGACACGAATGGGCTTAAGCCCCGGCCGATACCAATCACAGCGCCTCAGAAAGAGAATGTTGTGAGCAAGGCAGAAAGTGTGGCCAGCAGTGTACCAACTACGGGCTCGTTTGGAAGCGAGGATAGCGAGCCTTCGATGACGGAGTCACCTGTGGCTAGCACTGCTGATTTGAAGAAGCTGGAGGAACAGATGTCGCGGACTGACATCAGGACTGCTTAGAAGGCACCTAGCTATAAAAGACTGCCTCGATAAGGGGAATACGAAGCTTAGATACCATAAAGACTTCGAGTACCTAGGTACATAGAGCTTACGAATGATCCGTTTCCAGCACTACTTCTACTGAGAATCCTTGTCGCCGTTGTAGACTCAGTGAGCATGTGCATACGTTTTAGCCTACCACGATGCGTGCTCTGGTCAGGATAGATGACTAAACGATCAAAAGAATTAATGTGTTAGTGATGTGTATGCAAGGGTTTTACAAACCCTCGAATTCTTAATCTATCACTGCCGACCAAACGTACGTAGAGCTTTTTAGAACAGCTCGACGACGTCGTCCTACGAAGACGAGTACGGTCTTGAAATGGCACAAGGTTGACTTCTGCTTTATGTACGTAGCTCTTGAATCGTGAAAACCGCCGTCTAGGCATGTGCAGCTGAAAGAGAAGACGTCGTACCATTTCCTAATCATGAATAGACTACACTATTATGAGTCTCACTGTGTTTGACAAGTCCTAGCGAAAGAAACGCCAGAAAATACTTCAATTGTGGCCTCTCAAAGTCTCCCAAAACTCCAGAATGGGCCAGATCAGTATATTGCATTGTATGATGATTTATCGAAATTTTGCCACCGATTCACCACACACGAATAAAAATGCCCGCTTGGCACAGTGGTAATGCGTCTCACTCGTATATACGTTCGATGGGATGAGAAGATCACTGGTTCGATTCCAGTAGTGGGCATGCTTTTTGCTCCGCTGTTTGCATGAATATCGTCTGGATATAGTGATGTAGTGGTTACGAAGACAGAGGACTGTTGCTCTGAAGGAAAGTAAGTAGAGAGCTGCAACCAAAGTTGATTTTGCTCAGAATAACGATCGGACGGGAACGAGGCTAGACTGGACAATACTTGAACCACAACTAAAAGTTGTGTTGATCGTTGACAACTTGAACACGAAGAAGAGGGAAGAAAACAGTATTGAAATCGTCAATATGACATGATGGGACTTCAGACCTGCGAACAGGAATAAGTGGCAGGTGCGCGAGCAATACACGTTGATCGATTTGAAATTGCTAGAATTAGTTCAGGCAAGTACGATATTAGCAAACAAGCACTTGACAATGAACCGTCCTCCAACTCCAGCATATATCTTTCGAGGACACGAAGCAGCCATTCATGCATTACATTTCTTCCATGCCAACCACTTCTTTGCGTCGGGCGACGTCAATGGTTGGATTGTGATATGGCGACTGACTACAAAACGTCCAGTCGCTGTGTGGAAGGCCCATGACGCAGCGGTCTCTGGAATCAAAGACTGGCGAGGTGATAGGTTGATCACACATGGTAGGGACCACAAGTTGCGAGTCTGGCAAGTACGTGAAGATGACCTTGAAGGCATGTCGGTAACACTGCCCATTGACGGTGCCTCAAAAGACAACAGACAGCCATGGCTAGTCCATTCTATGGACGTCAATGCCCTCAACTTTTGTGCTTTTGCAATTTGCCCAGATCCTAACCAAGATTCGTTGCAAGAGGGCGATCATCAGCCACTTTTACTTGCTTCTCCCAATGGCCTTGATAATGGCGGCATCGATATCTTCCAGCTCCCATCCGAGCAGCGAGTGTCAAAAATACAGTCGGACAAGAAAGCAAATACTGGGATGGTCATGTCTCTGCGAATACTGACTGTTAAATGCACTGGTAGACTGACAATCGTTGTTGGCTACGAGGATGGTCAAGTGGCAGTCTATGCAAAGAAGGAGCAGAACGTGATGCCAGCCTGGATATGGGAACGACTATTCATAAGTAGACCGCATCACCAACCTGTGCTTTCCCTTGACGTGGATCTGGAGCAGAAGTTCTTTATCACATCTTCAGCTGATGCTGCTGTTGCTCGGTTCAGCCTACCCGGTCAGCGTGTTGAGCAGCTTGATGCTGAGAAGACGAACAATACTAAACATGCTGGCCAGCAAGACCTCAAGATTAGATCTGATGGACGAATTTTTGCAACAGCTGGTTGGGACAAGCACGTCAGGGTGTATTCTACGAAATCTCTTAAAGAGCTTGCAGTCCTGCAGTGGCACAAGGAAGGATGTTATGCACTCGACTTCGCCAGCATCGCACTATCTTCAGAGCTGCGCAACGGAACAGATGATTCTCTCGTGGCAAGTAATGCAATGGCAAAGGTCAAACAAGAACGTGAGAACAAGATCCATAGCACTCACTGGCTAGTCTCTGGATCGAAGGACGGCAAGATAGCACTGTGGGACGTCTATTGAGCCTGCATAGGCTCAAGTATAACATTGTCTATTAACCGGACCGCTAGTTGATTGCGCTCCTCTTCTGTCTGAGGATCGGAGACAGGACATACCTTAATTGCTGCACTCAAGATTGCTCCTTCTTGTGGATCAACGTTCTCCGAGTCCTCAATGGTGGTCATATCATCGGCCTTGGTGAGTGCAATATAGTCGATTTCTATCTTCTGTGCACCGAAATAGGCACCATCGCGCTTGTGGAGAGATTCGTCGAATATCTGGAAGGCTGTGCGCCGAATTTCGGCGGCTGAAGATTCTCCCATGTTGTAGACTGATTGAGCAGAGAGCAGCGCTCTCGAGAGGACTGACACGTCATTCCTTCTTCTTTCGCCTAAATATACGTTGCGACTGCTCATGGCTAAACCGTCTGCCTCTCGACTCGTCGGTATTACTCGGACTTGGGTCGGAATATGGAAGTCTTTGACCATCCTCCTTATCAGCACGGACTGCTGAATGTCCTTTTGTCCAAAATATACTCGATCTGGCTGCACGATATTGAACAGCTTGGTACATACAGTAGCTACACCGCGAAAGAAGACCGGACGACTCGATCCCTCGAGCCACTTGCCAATCGGTGTGATGGTCACGAATGAGCCATCTCCGTTTGGTTCTGAAGAAGGAGGCAGGGTAGGGTACATGACCTTTGTTGAGGGGGCAAAAATGCCCACGATTTCTCCAGCTCGGCCTTCCTCAGTCTTGCTTCCAAATTCTTTCTTCAGCTGCAACAATTTCTGCATATCAGCTTCCCACGTCTTAGGGTACTTGTCCAAATCTTCGTTGACACCGAACTGAGTTGGATTGACATAGATTGATATGAAGACATCGGTGTTCTCCTGCAAAGCATGTCTCACGAGGGATAGATGCCCGTCATGCAGAGCACCCATTGTGGGTACGAATCCAACTTCTTTCCCGTCGCGGAACATTTGTCGTCGGACAGATCGCAAAGAGGGTACATCGCGGTAAGTAGGAAACGGCTCGGATGCGTTGCCAGAAGAGCCCAATATAGATAGGTAGGCCCGCTGAGTACGTCTAAGCGTATGCTGGGTGCCACATCGCCTCGTTACTGCTTGCTTTATGAGTAAGCTCGTATTAACGAGCATAGTTTCAGTACGTAGCTCCCCAGTCGTGATCGTGACAGCTCTAGGTGCTCAGAGAAAGCTTGCATCGGAACGGGAAACAGCGGTGGGAATGATAACCTTACCATGGCGACCTAGGACTGACCGCCTTGAAGCGGCGATTCAGATGCCATGAAATGATTGTATCTGCTGCGCACTGGCCATCCCAGGTTGATACCGAGTACTTTTTATTTACCCCAGATCCGGTACACATAGGTGGAACCTTCACCAGGTAGACAGCCTATCGGACTTGTGCTATCTATACTCAAAAAAAGTTACAGACTCCATGAATATCGATAGTACTTACAACAACCTTGTACTTAGAGCTAAGTACGGGGAAGCGCATTGCTTACGGTCATGGCAGACGATGGTTTCTCACTCAACTTCGATGTTGGAAATGTCACGTTGCCGAGTAATACACCAAAATTCAAAGGCGGCTCATGGAGGGAACGATCGAGGTTAACAAAGGCTGCAAAGAGTGCTCGTGACAATCGAGAAGCAGGAACCACGCAGAACGGAAGAGAACTAGCATTCACAAGAGCTCAGCGAGGAAGACATGGACCGCGATCGTCTACAGACGACAATACACAACCAGCAGGTCAACCACCTCAAAAGCGTAGAAAACAGAACCTCGATGGAGAAGCAAATGGACACGAACGTCGTACACGAGATAGGCCTGCGCATCTGAAAGATGCGACATTTGGAGGCGAACCTGGTAAGCGCGAGGTCATCTCCTCGTTGTTCACCAAAAATCCAACTGCGAAGACAGAAGAGCCTAAAGGTGAAGAACAGAGGGATAGTCAAGAGCCAGTCAAGCCTTCGAATGCTCCGTTGCCTGACGGTATCGACACTTTCACGTCTTTGGGTCTCGGCGACAGTATAGCAGCATATCTGCTGACGAAGATGAATCTGCAAAATCCAACAGCTATCCAACGAGCAGCAGTATCACAATTGACAAAAGAAGACGCAGACGTGTTCATACAATCCGAGACTGGTTCAGGGAAGACGCTGGCATATCTACTTCCGATTGTTCAAAGACTTGTCACCATGGCTGAGCGACAGAAGTACGAATCAGACCAGAAAGAGCAGGGTTTAGGCAGAGATTCGGGCTTATTCGCAATTGTACTTGCGCCAACGAGAGAGTTGTGCAAGCAGATCTCAGTCGTGCTTGAACGTTTACTCGGGTGTGCACATTACATTGTAGCTGGGACTGTCATTGGTGGAGAGCGAAAGAAGAGTGAGAAAGCCCGGTTGCGCAAAGGGTTGAACATTCTGGTCGCAACGCCCGGTCGGCTGGTCGATCACTTGGAGAATACCGAAGCGCTCGATGTCAGTAAAGTGCGCTACCTAGTGCTAGATGAAGGAGATCGCCTGATGGATCTAGGCTTCGAGGAGGATATCTCAAAGATAGTAAGGAAATTAGATGCAAAGAAGAAGCAACATGCGGAGATTGCTGGACTACCAGAAAGGCGTATCACGACGTTGTGTTCTGCTACGTTGAAGGCCACTGTTCAGAAACTCGGAGACATAAGCTTGAAAGATGCAGTCTTGGTGCAGGGCGAGACGGAGGACGGTGAGAAGAGTGAACAGACCGGCGAAAGTGCGTTTCTTGCGCCAGCTCAATTGAAGCAGTCGTACATTGTCTGTGCCGCCAAATTGCGTCTAGTCACGCTCGTTGCTCTACTGAAAAGGACTTTTGCGAGGAAAGGAAGTGTCATGAAAGCAATTGTGTTCATGTCTTGCGCAGATTCTATCGACTTTCACCACAAGATCCTGACTCGGCCGGCTGAAAGAACAGGAGAAGACTCCGATCAGGAGAAAGTCGAGGTTCAGCGACCACAGGAACCGATGCTCTCAGATGCTATGTCAACCTCATCTCTCTTGTCAAGCTCGTCAAACTCCTTGGATGTCTACAAGCTTCATGGCTCTTTACCACAACAAACACGAACAGCGATAATCAAGTCCTTCGCCAAATCAACTTCTCCGTCCCTCCTCCTAGCTACAGACGTAGCATCTCGTGGTCTTGACCTTCCTAACCTCGACCTCGTCATCGAATATGACCCAGCATTTTCGAAAGAAGACCACCTCCACAGGATAGGCAGAACAGCACGTCTCGGTCGCGACGGCCGTGCCATCATATTCCTCCTCCCAGGGACAGAGGAAGGCTATATCTCCGTACTCAAGGAGTCCTACAAATCCAACGCCGATACAAGCGCATCGAACGTCTTAGCACAGTCTGCTACAGATGTGCTCAGAAAAGGTTTCAGTCCTGCTACAGGGCTAGTAGGCTCAAAAGAAGCAGGCACAAATCACGAGACCCTTGCGACAAACTTCCAGCTTGACATTGAGCGATTCGTCCTCGCAGACCCGAAGATAAAGGAAATGGCGAAAAATGCGTTTCAGAGTCATATCAGAGCTTATGCGACTCATATTGCGAGCGAGAGACAGTACTTTGACATCAAGGAGTTGCATCTCGGGCATCTGGCGAAGAGCTTTGGGTTGCGCGATCCACCTGGGAAGGTCAATGTGCAAGGACTGCGCGGGAAGGGTGGTGCGTCGAGGCCTAGGGCGAATGAGGGACGTAAGAGAAGTATTGGTCAGGATGTCAAAGATGCGAACACTGCGGATAGCGGTGATGAGATAACTGCTATAAGCAGGCAGGCAAGTCGAGCTGCTGATATTGACGAGGTCGGGAATGAGGAAAGTGCTGCGCAGAAGATGAGGGCTGTAGTGAGGAACAAGAGGAAGATGATGGGTGCTGGTGCTGACGAATTTAATATTGGTTGATGATATCAATTTGGACTGCTTGGTAAAAAACTCAGCACGACTGTAGAATAAAGCAATAAAGGTCATTGCCAGGAAAACCTTCGTTGCTAGTATGAAATGGTATCTCCAGGGTTGCAGTCCCGGAGCCAGGGTCGCGAAAGTGCAGATAATCGCATGACGTCAGCTCGTTCTTAGGCTTGTCTTCGTTTTTGAGCACCAGAAGTATCAGCTCTATTCATGCTGCAGGTAATTCTCGCGTCGAGATTTCGAGTTGATACTGCAGCTAATCATCTTCGACGATGCTTTGCGACCATGCCACCGAAGGCAAAAGCAAAACCAGATAAACCATCCTTAACCGTTCCAGAACCACCACTTGACACCCCGGCACTGAAAGATGCCGAGCTCAATTATTCATACGAAATAGCTCGTGGTGAGATGGGTGTTCTGAGTTTCGAACCCTACAAATC
>JAKLMI010000188.1:0-26876 GCA_022813495.1 Pasadenomyces melaninifex
CCTACTTGCGGTTGTCATTACTCCTCGAGACTTGCTCGTAAGATGTAGGAGGATGGCATTCTCGCAGAACGCCAGCCTGTCTAAATCCCGCCATGCTCCTGTGGCCGGCATCGACGTCGTCGCCATCACGAGATAATAACCCCGAATGATTAGTTTGTCGAAGTCATTAATATACCGAACACAAAAGATCGAGGCTACAGAAGTACAATTTCGAGCGGGGTTCCGCCAAGGTTATTCACTAGTTTGAAACATGCAGGACCTTCTGTAGCTTTTAGCATCTCCAAAGCTCAGGTACTCTACGTCTTTCGTAGCGGTGCTGTCGAGCCATATATGTGCTGATATACCTGGTTAGAATACGTTTTTCCATAACTATGTAGAGTACAACGCAAAGCTCAACGCACGTTTTTCGTCAATATTCTCTTGCTATGTTGTAGATCAATGCCCACTCCAAACGCTGATGCCAAGCTAGGTTGAATGTCACCTACTCCTCCATGTAGGTACTCACAATCACTTTGCTCTCATCATCCAAGTGACATCATTATAAATGATGCCAATCACCTCGGTCGACAAGGCTGCTGTGCTGGCTTCCTCAATCTCTGTCTGCTGCCACAAGATCGTACTACAATTGATAGGGGTTTGATTTTCACGAACCTCTTGTATGTGCAGCAATAGTCCAGGTTGCAAATGTTTGAAGGCTTGCAGTAGCGGCACGCAATGCCTTCCAGCAAGCACCATTGCACATCAATCAGAGCTGACATTCAGTATCAATGTCTCACTGCAATACTCCGACTGCCGATTTAGAAGCTATGTCTACGTCAAAGAATAGCGTCCTAGAGTGCAGTTTTAGCACGGGTGGCAGGCGTCTCACAGCCAAGGGTCAAGTAATAGATGTCATCCAAGCACGCGGGCCGCCGATAGTCTGAAATCACGATTCTATATTCCTTGATGAATCAAATGTTGAGGAACTTTTTTCGATTAATTTCAAATCGTTGCGCATCTGGCAGGAAATGGCTTCCTCATTAGTTCAGTATGTTCCGATATCAGAGCCGGTGGAACAGCAATTTGCTCAGACACTGTACTAAAATGGTTGACTGGAGAGGAATCCAACAAATTCCATCCAGGCGTACGAGATATGTCAGCACGTTTTCTCGGTTTAGAACGACTCTGTGTCGAATTTTCACGGACGATCAGGTCAGAGATGCCTCTGCACTTGTAGCAGAGAACGTTGGCAGATTCTTTGTGACGACACAAGCAGGGAGATTGGGTACAGGCCCGTCTACGACACTACTTTGCGACATGATTATAGCCGTGGCAGGACTTCTCATTCCCTATATCATCCGGGAACAAGGCAAGAACTGGACTCTGGTCGGGTTTGCGTACGTACACGGTGTTATGGACGGAGAGACTTGGAACGAAGAACACGAAGCACGGCCATTCACATTTCTTTAGTGCTCTTTCTGCGCTGTTGTCGTCTTGCCGTTTGCATTGAAAACGAGATATGAAAAGAATTGCTTGAGAGACTGGTGTCTTCGCTTCGATATTTCCAGTCAACAAGCCGCCCCAGTCTCGCTGGGCTCAAGGACATTCAGCTTCTGCTAAGATTGTGCACAAAACCCCTCAAGTTCGAGTCATAATGTAGTATCCTAGTCATGATAGAGTCTACATGAGGAAACAGGGAGAGCGCGGGAATGCGCCACAAATACGGTGCTCACCAGTGCATACATATTGGTCAACGACTAATCACGTGAGTTGACTGACTTCTGTATTTGGTCTTGTTGCTCAATTTGTTATAGGTATCCCAAGCATCGTGCTATTACAGCTAATGGTCACTTAGTGGCGGCGGAGTTGGATCGCACTTGTTAAATGCTTCCTACACTGCCCTGGATGAACGCACTTCATCGAACCTCATTTTGAGAAGGGAATCACTTCACAGTCAGATTATCAAAACAGCATATCGCTGGTTCGAGTACCTTGGGTCCCTGTCCACAGCACACGACTGATGAGATTCAGCGTATGTGGCTGTTGGCCTGAAACGGCACTTGACCGAGGCCGGAAATAAGCTTAATCGATTACCATTTCACTGGTGTTGCTTCCATAATGGCTAGTGCGAAATGAGGGGCGAGTGGTTCCTGGCACAATCCGAATGTTGGAGACGTAAACGTGGAGTGAGTAAATACGCCTCGAGCTCGCACTCGCGAAGCAGAGTTGACTCTAGAGCATGCGTCATCTCACCAAAATATCACCACGTATGAGCAAGATGCTGCTCAGCTTTGTTACGAGAAAGGGTTCATGCAGTTTCAAGATTTGCATGGATAGACGTAGTATACCACGGTCTGCACCACGAGCAGACCTCCTGCAAAGTCCAGCCTCTCATCTGCGATCGACCAAGAAATAAGACTTGAATCGCACTACGACCACAAACGTGGCAATCTTGCTATTGCCATCGCGCAAAGAAAGGTCGGCTGTAACCATATGGGTAAAGCTACCCCACAAGCACGGTCGGCAGTTAGCAGCAGCTGCCACCTATTTCGACCGCTGCTACTGGCGGGCATTTCTAATGAGTCTTCACGAACACGCTGGGGCTGCCGCAGAACTACAAAAGGTCTTCGCATTGCAGCAAGAGCTATATACTTGGTCTGCAACCAGCTAGATTGATGTCAAATCAATATTCATGCCGTCAAACTCTTTACGCAATCTATGGACAAATTTCGCTGTGACCGTGCTTCAGGACGCGACTTCTCATCCAGGCAGAGATACTGTGCTTGGGAACCGTTGTTGCTGCGATAATGGCCTCAGCGAAAACACCCGTTCTGCTCTCAGGATTTGTGAGTGACCGCTAATAAAAATGCTCGTTGACTATGTGGCCGGACAAAGAGCGTGCCGTAGTCAATGTTGGCCTATATCGTGATGCATATCGTTCCACGATCGGCACGCATAGTCACATCCATGCCTTTCGCGACTGGTCTGCTGACAGCCAGATTACTCCTGGTTGAGCCAATAGCACTTTGCCACGATTCAATGGACGACTTTGCCGAAAACTCGTTTACTCCATTACATGCAGGGCGCACAACTGGTCGCGCGCTTATCGATGCTTCTACCATACCGGCTCGCAATCCACGAGGACCTCATTCGACCAGCGACATGGCAACGGTGCTGTAGCATGTTTGAGTTTTCAATTATGAAGTAGCCTTACGGAAGTTCGATGGCAAGGTTCGATAGCCACAACAGATATTCATCATAATTTCGTGGGTCAGGGAGCCCACCTGAAACACTGGCTTGGAGCTGTCGGAGTTCGGTGTGTGCGAATGCTTAAGATGCTCATGCTGGCATATCAGCCGTTGACGTCTGTAGAGCTGGTCCGGCTGCTTTCGTACCCAGGAGGTAAATGACTCGGCTCGGACTCCATACGCATCCGTCTGGCCAGCGCTTGATCCCACTCTGATGTTCCGTGAACAGAAACACCGAGCCACTGCTGATCAGTACATCTCGCCGCAACTATACAGCTTTCGATAGATTGTGTGGTGCGTTAGGACTGTGGAGTCCTGATTTTATTATCCAAGAACCTATTCACGCCACAGAAGCGGTGCTTGCAACTATCCTTGTGAATTTCGAGGCAGTGACTGGGAGCCATGTCACATTGCAAGCCATTGATCGACTGTATCTACTGGTCGGACTAGGAGGATATTTTACCGAACCGACCGTTGTCTATGCATTACGAACATCCTTTCTCCCCAGACGTATTTGACGTTGATGGCGAGACATTTTCAGCCGTTAGGACAGGTAATATCGCCACAACTCTTCTCGCTCTTCTGCTTCAACGCATCGCTTGCTGGCTCTTTCACCATGTCTCAGTTCTTTGCATCCAAGCTCCCTCACATCAGATCCCACTTGCTGCGAAAGCGTCCGGCTTGAGGCTGATCGCTGAAGTGCCACCCAACAGCGCCAATCGTACGTCATACGAGGCCAGAGGTGAGGTGAGTTCGTTGCCCACGGCATTGCCACAATCTTGGTGTCACTGGCCCATCTTCTTGTCGTTCAGTTAGGGTCAAACCTGTTCCCCCATAGATTCCAAATTCCTACCCCTTTGTCTGTCAGCATGTCCGTTCTTGCGTAGTAGCTTTTTCTGTGCTTCTCTTTCTTGTCAAGTAGCTTGTAGATAAGCATGCATCTGTCAGAGGTTGTCTAAGTCGTCGCTGCGCAGCTTTTTCGTATTCGTCTTCATCGCGCTGTAAGACAGCGACTCGTTGATATCCACTCACCCAGATTGTGTATTTCTAGTTGCGAAGGTAGACTCGTTCGGGCCCGTCAAGGTCGGCCAGAAAAAGCTTGCTAAAGCCAGACAAAGATGGGGTTTATTGTCTGACTCGATCTTGGCCTGCTAGACGGAACGTTGGAATAGAGATAGACAAACCCCAACTGGCGAGGGCATGCCGTTGACATGTCCAGCTCGCGACCTATGCACTCTCCACTCGATTTGGGCATCATAGCAATCTGATCATGGTGATTAAGAATTCTGACCATGTCCACACCAAGTTATCATCGTCTTTAGCTTTGTTAGATGCTAGATGACGAACTCTCTTGTGTCGAAGGTGGTGCAAAACGAATGTATCGGGGGTGAAAGACGACTCGGCAGTGTTTTCACTGGCTTTGCCAAGGCATCGGACAAATGCCCCGGGGTTCTTGCTCCCGGCCTACGGTTACGGTCTCTAGGCTCATCCGAGCGCCAGCAAGCGTAGCGCCACAAACACATAGGCTGCTCACCCTAAAATGATCGCAATCAAAAGTACCGCTAAGTAACCTCCTTTCTTGAGATCTCATTCAGTATACACCTCGATGGCATCTAGGAGCTCATCTATCTTCATCCCCAGCCGAGAGTCGCTAGGCCTAGCTCACGATGCTAGTCGAAGCAATCTGCTAATCCAGAGTTCTCAAAATGTACCAAAGATTGACGATAACTTTGATCTCTCTCAATTTGATTGGCTATTTCGCAGATCTGTGACCTTGGGATTACAGGATTTCTCGAATGTGTACAGAAATCAACTTGAGCAGATTGGCGAAGGCGCCAATTTCAAAGTCTTCAAATGCATGACTCAATTGTCACTCGAGGCTGATGCGCCAGAAGTGCCTGTGGCGCTCAAGCGGTTGAAGACAGAGATATACTTCGACGAGCGGCGAACTACTGTACATCAGCAAAACCTATTGAAATCCCTTCTTCGTGAAGTCTATAGCATGTCGATATTGACACGACATCCTAATATACTCAAGGTATTCGGAGTTGGCTCCGACACGATGCCATTTGAGGACCTAACTGCACCAGACATTTTTGCTTATCAGCCATTTTTGGTTGTAGAGTATGCAAATCATGGGACCTTGAACGAATATCTTTCCATCTACAAAAAAACGGAGAACAACCCATATCAAACAGCAACGAACGCAGTCAGCATAGGTGATAGATTGCAGCTGTGCCTTGATATTGGACATGGTTTGGAAGCTATACACCAAAAGGGATTCATTCATCGCGACACCAAGCCTGACAACGTGCTCATTTCTCAAGACGAAGACGGACGACATGTTGCCAAACTTGCAGATTTCGGAATGACCTTGTTTCATGCTACGGAGATTGGTGAATATGCCAATATCCAGCAATACTTCGCAGGAACGGATCAATATGCTGCTCCAGAACTGTCTCAACGCATCACATCTGACCTTTCATTTGAGGAGATGCGCAAAGGCGATATCTTCTCTTTTGGGCTCACATGCTTAGAGTGTCTGACATCGAGACGAAATCAAAGTTTTCAGTTGTTCTCGAGGTCGAACATCATGGCGAGCTTGGAACCAAAACTACAGGCAGAGAGTTCGAGCACGAAACAGCATGTAGAAAAGCTACTCTGTAACACTTTGTGCAAAGTAGACACAAGATGGGCCAGTTTGCAACCATTGTTTCAAGAATTCGACAGTATTCAAGGGAAAGTATCAGACACGGCAATTTCTGATCCTCGTGTCCAAAATCAGCAAACTTCGTGGCCAATGTCAGACTCTGTTTCCCCTTTCGTGTTCAATCAGGCTGATTGGAGATTCTTGGATGGAGATGAAGAGCTTATTGTACGTACACGCCAAGATCTGGTCTTCAACGAATGATGCACTAACATAGCACAGAGAACTTTCGGTCTTGCTACAAGATTGACAAGTCTGCTCGTGTCTGCTCCGTGGACGATGCAAAAGTCGCTCTATCGAAGCATCCAACAAAGTGGACGATTAAGACAGCCAGAAAGGGGCAAGCTTCTCTTCTGTCAAGGCCTCTGTCCTGCCCTAGGCTTTGGAACCAATCTCGACTTTTCTAAAGCTCTAGGACTATTATTTATGGCAGCGGAAGCCAATTATCTGCCTGCCCGATGCTCATATCGGCGTTTGTATCAAGCTATGTGTTCTATAAACCCTAATGTCCTGCACATGGACGTTCAGCCTGATACGGCGTTGGGGAGTATTGATCCTATACTCAACGGACAACTGGCACATCTCAAAGATTTGTACGCCGATGAATACCTAGCTTATGCCATGCGTCTATCCGAAAAACGAGTGTGGCAGATACGATGTCTCCGCGAATGTCCCCCTTCGTTAACGTTCTTTACCGACCATGTTATTGATACGGTTGCAACTGATGATACAGTTGTTAGCTTGCGGCTCGAGATCAAAAGTCTTTTATCTGAAGGCTGGTCTGCACACCGCAGTGACCACTCATACCCGATTGACTACCTGCTTGCGCTGGCCATAGCCTTTGACGATTCGGACTCAAAGCTCTTTCAAGAGGTTGCCGAATCGTTTTCAAATACATTGACAGGCTGGGATTTTCACTTCTCTGGCCTCAGTGCTCCCATTTCACCGCTCTTCCTGGCTGCTCGAGTTGGCAACCATAAATCAGTGCGGTATCTTGTGGAGCGAGGAGCGAGGCCAGGTTACAAATCGTACTTAGGAATGATACCGTTACATTTTCTGTTTCTTCTCGCTGATGAAGAGATCGTCGACCTTGCCATTCTACTGAGCGCGCAACTATGCGAGACTGACGAGTACTTTGCAGAAAATACTTGTGTCTCTGAACATCTCTGTTCCTTAGTCGGCACACCTTTCGCTTTCAGCGTACAAGTGAACCACAAATTATCAATCACCACCTTGCAGCGAACACTGGGAGAAGATCGTTGCAGATATACTTTGGAGTACCAAGGTGGACCGGGTGTTTTCTTACCTGGCGTATCTGAACCAATGCAGGACTGGAAAGGCGCTGGTGAGTTGTTCGATCAGTTGTCTCGTCTACAGTCTGTATGTGATACTGTATCGCCGGTTGGCACGCGCTTAGCTCGCCTTGTTGAGAGGTGTCAGAGCGTTTTAAATGTCACCATTATGTTACTCATGGTCTTCAGGGCATGGCACATGTACTCTTTGTCGCTATGGGTCATGCATGGAGGTCTATTTCAACAGCGTTTGGAGCAATGCATAGCTATCATAACAGACAGTACACGCTTCCCAGATGATGAGGAATGCATGACCAAGGTCAGACTCGCTCTACAGCCAGCACTGCTCGTGGCTGCTTCATTTCGAAATGAGAATCTTCTCTTCGTCATCGGCTCGCGACTGAAGACACTTCTCGGTGCGGCGGAGTTCGCAAGTCATTTGGCTAGACCATTGGCCACGCAGGTCCGGGACCTGTTGTACTCTTCACCACACATCGAGACGTTGATTGGTCTCTTTCCAACACAAAGCCCTTCAAGAGAGGACATTTTTGCTGACATCCTGTTATCCTATCGCTGTCATGATACAAAGGCCTTCGCACGAACCTTCTCTCAGGCACACACATACTCCGACGTCAAAGTCGTTGAGTTTGCACTTCTTTAACCTGAGCGCGGAATGAAGTCCGACCTAGATTGAACCGGCCACTCCCACCTGCTACTTGATCGGTTCCGTAGGTAGACTTGACCCGACTGTTTTCTGTTGTGTCACAGTGTTTTCATTCTGACACGTCGATCGTCGTCCAGTTAGCCTGTGTTATCACTCAACGATACCTGGAATCACTTGCAGAACAATAAATCGTCAGATCTTAACATCGTCAGGCAAGAGATCCTTAGCTTCAAGCGTTATTCCACGTCAAGCAATTACGTAGTCACGAGGATTCGTGCAACTGACATGTCTTGATCGTTGAAGAATATCAATCAGAGATCACGATATCGGCTGTGATATGGAACCTGGAGTCATAATACCACGTAACTCAAGCTTCAGCCTGAGATGAGATTGTTTGATTCCAAACGTGGCGGGATGTTGGTAAATTTGGTCGGACTGGGGCCATTTCCCAGTGAAAGCAAGTCGCCTGACAAGTGCAATTTCGATGATCTGCAAGAGGTACAGACAAGATGGAGCGGGTCGGAGATTCGGCTACTATCAGACCTTCTGTGTTCTCGTCGACGTGTTTTATAGTCTTTTCGAGCCATTGTTGGTGGACACGGTGGTCTTAGATACTGGTTATCCTTTCAGCGATTGAAGAAGCAATCTACTGGTTAAACCCTCATCATTTAGTAGCAGGTACAAAATCACCAGCTCACCGCAGTTTGTGCGTACTTGCAGCTGAAATTCACTCTCTCTATGTGGCTTTGTACTACCTAAATACCCGGGTGTAACCAATTACGATGAACCTCGAGTGCTAATCATGCAGCTAACCTTTAGTCGCCTTGTGGTCAGTCTGAGCATTCACGGTAAGTCATAGCCTTCCAATGTGGTGTAGTGACATTACCATGTTTTGTCTCAGTACGGAATCTACGCACACGGCATCTTGACCCTCGTTTTGATCAACCACCAATTAATCGGCACGCCTGTCCAATGACCCACAAACATACCAATCTGCATCATCCACCAATACGTAACCGTAGGCATCCCCAGCTCCCAGCTGAAAATCGCGATTTGAAATAACGCCATCCAGCTAAACAACCCAATCTCGAAGAACAACAGCGAAAGTGCATCAGCTTTGAGTGCTCGATAGACAATCTTAGGACCATATTCGCCTGCCATGGGTGCGATTGAGAAATACTGAAAGACGATGCCGAATGCAAAGGCGAAGCCGAAGTCGACAAGCATCTCAGCCCAAAGAAGACGAGGAGGTGACCCGAAGCCTGCATTTGTACCGTAGACGAGCCACTCGCCGATGATATCACCCAGCACACAACCTGCGCCGCAATGACAGACTCCCACTGTCACCGTTGCAAACATTGGGCGGTCGGAATCCTTGTGATGGTGCTCGTGTCCGCCTTGCTCTCCATTTCCTTCATCTTGCTTGTCTT
Source organism: Pasadenomyces melaninifex (assembly GCA_022813495.1). Taxonomy (NCBI): domain Eukaryota; kingdom Fungi; phylum Ascomycota; class Dothideomycetes; genus Pasadenomyces; species Pasadenomyces melaninifex. The sequence continues at coordinate 9,321 of JAKLMI010000188.1, forward strand.
CACCACCTGTTCCACTGGCGTTGGCAGTCGGAGGTTGATGCGCTTCCGCTGTTCCAGTCTCGCCATGATTCTGTGGTGGTGGTGGACGGCCATACTTGGCGTACACCCACAGCGTAACAGGCCACAGATACAGCGCATTGATGACATACACGGGTATCATAATGTACATCATTGACCGCCAGCCGCGTCGCCAGACAATGTCGAGTAAGATCCACGCTGCTGCAATAGCGCCTAGGCCTATTGATATTGAAGAGATTATGATAAGAGCCGTTGGCTGGTTGTATTCTGACGAGCTCATGGTACTGGTAGCTGTAAGAGAGAGACTAATCCTTGGACGTTCGGCAATTATGCGTGTTCCCTAGCACTTCAAGTTGTTCTAGCCTGATGAGAAGAGACAATATCCAAGGCTCTGGCCATTCTCCAGGGCTGGGACCTTCTTAATAAAGCCTGGTTCGCATCGGAGATACCCAAGGTCTTTGCAGCTCTCGCCACAACGCACAAAAAACGCAGCCAGCTGAACCCTTACCTGGTGAACGACAGTCCACCGGGTCTAGGGTAACTTTATTTTGAATGATGCCAAAGGGTATTGTGCTCTTCATTTTCACAAATAACATCTCCGTACTTAATACCACATGCATGATCAATCCTTCAGCTAAGTAGACCCCTGACTAACAGACATGACAGGAAATATGACATTCATCTTCCCATTGATTTCTTGAACCCTGTGATTGGTGGTTTGACATGAGAGCAAGTACTTTTAACGGACAGTTCGTTCTGGGAATGTCTTTCAGTGGGTATTGAGGTAACAGATACAGGATAAACAACTTATTTGGGGAACTTCTCTTCGCACCAGAATATGGTGCAATGTTCTTACGAAACAGACTAGCTAGGATGTGTTACAAAGACCTCCAGTTTCTCACTGCGTCTTTTTTGCGTTGACCCTTGAAAGATCGGCCCGGCTCCCGTGGTGATTACGGGTGACCACTCAGGTGGCAGGGGTGCATGCAGGAGCAAGTCATATAAGGGTTCAGTGCTTAAACAACGTAGTGCATCCGCAATCTTTTAGAAAATTCTATGTTCACGATTATCGAATATGTGTGATTGCCGTAGCGAACAGTCGACCTTGCCATCAAAGCCAACTCAATCGTAGCTCTTGTCAGCCTTACCAGCTTTACTACATGGTTCATGTTGCTGGTTACCTGTAAGCAATACTGTCAAACGCGTGGCATGGAAACGTGATGACCCTTAGGTTGTACTTGACTTCGCCGCTGTCGGCTCAGCTTCTGCTACGACGTTACACAAACCGAAGCCTGTATTCTTGGCCGTGACAGCCGTCGTGCTTGCTCAAGCCTTTTGGTGTGGAGGTCTCAGCAGACGCAACCTGCTCCCTTGCGCTATTTTCTTAGGGCTCTTGCTCATACCGCGCCTATTGGGAATGGGGAATTTGGGAAAAGGCGAAAGTACTCGCCCGGGCAGCTATCACTGAGTTTTTGTCGCCTATTTTGTCCACCATTCGTTCAAGGCGGGATAAACGACATGCTGACATCTGCAATTCTGGCTAGCCGCATGGGTATGGCATGCATCCCACACAGACGAACGCGTGCGGATCTTCTCAGAACTTGCTCTCCGCAGGTGCTTGATACTTTTGGGCAGCATGAGGCACACTTCCGTGGTAGCCATTGCCTTGCCGTGTTGCAATCATACCATTCTTGCGCAACCATTGAGGAGTGGCGCACAGCCCTGGTGAGGTTGTGGATAACTCGCATAACATGGGAGAGAGCTGTAACGTGGAAGAGAGCTGCTATCAATACCTTGCACTGCCTCGTTGGTTACACTCTCGGTAATTTCACAACAATGTGGTTCCTTCAGTCAAACTATCCGCAGTTGGGAATGGGACTGATCATGCCCTTCTCAATTAGGTTTCCCCCTTATCAGATTACCACCCCTTGCACGACTGAAGTAAGATTACGCCGACAATTTTTTTGTTCTTGAAGTGTCGGCATGAATCAGTTCGTCTATGACTCTGGGAACGATCCTCCTCCACCGAGGCCGAGATCGACCACCATGGAAAGTGGCAGTAAAGACGGCTACTGGTATGAGTCTGATCTCAATGTTAGCGATGGAAGTCACCGAAACGGGGTGAATTACTTGCTAACAGGTGGCAACGTGGAGCTTGGAAATGCACGGTTCTGGCTTGCTGTCGGTGCTTCCATAGTCGCAGGCTTCTTGGCACTACGGCATCCTGATCAGATCAAGAAGCCCGTAGAAGGGCACAATGGCCGGTGACTGACAATTTGGTATTCTACAGGAAGCTGTCCCAACCGAATCGCACGGTGGCCTTCTCCCCAGCAGCCTTTACCCAGAACGAGCGTCGGAAACTGCAACTGATCCCTAAGACATCGTCCCTGTTTGTTGCCTGCCATAGAATGCTGTTCTCCTTCTTCACAGCCGAGGTGAAGTGTGGCAAGGAAGCGCTCGACGTTGCCCACCACGCCAACGCCAACAGTATGAGCGTCGCACTCCAAGCGCTTAGCACCTGTACGGTCCAACCAAAGCAAGTGCGGCATCGCTGTTCGATTGGTTGAGGGGAAGACTTGCTCGCTGCCAATTACCCCTGCCTACCTTAGACCTCTATATGTTGAGGAACCCGTTTCCTCCCTGTGTAGTGACCTAGTGTAGCTCCATTCCCTTGCTCAGGGATCGAAACAGGCTCGTTAGCCACCTAAGTGGCGCAGGTGCGACTAGAAATGATCCATCCTTAAAGTATAGTACTGCCCGAGATGCCTTCACAAAGGTATAATTAAGATGCTAAGACAGGCACTCCGTCTAAGCCTGCTTCGTCTACGCTTCTTCTCAGATGAATTATAGGCTGACAGAAGGCTCGCTGGAATCTAGAGGTGGGCAAAGGAGTCTCCGCACTCGCTAGCATGACCGAAGCTCGTGATGAGCTGACGACAACACTGTGGATAGATCTACCATCGATTCATTGCTTTCACCGCTAATGCGCATTATATCAGTATTACACTAGTGTACGAACGACCTCCTTCGGGATGGCTGGTGCGTGGGCTTGCTTGGCCTATCAATGGAAAGTACGCACAAATGCCTCATACTCGATTTACGCTGCCCGCGTGTGCTGTCCTTATTGACGTCTTGGAACGTCATCCCTTTCCTTGTTTCCCGGTTGCAGAGACGAATGATGTAATGGATGAATGATGTTATTATCTATCGCTTTGGTGCTTTCTTCAGTCAAGCATTTCCCGAATAACATCTAACATCGACACTCATAAATAAAATCTCGAAAGTTACCTCCTAATTACAGAATCCATCCAATATTCAGAATGGCATGTAGCTGTGGTTCTAGCTGCTCCTGCAATGGGTCAAGCAGCTGCACATGCTCTCAAAACTGCCAATGCAAGGCTTGTGGAGTAAGCACCCAACCTCACCGTTATTATACTAAGAGCTCGAGTGTCGTATTTGTTTTGTCTCATTAAGTTTGCTCAAGCTAATCTAAAGTTCTGCAGAAGTAAATCACGGTTAGATGTCCAGCATTTCAAGGCTGGAGAGCTGTGCTCAAGTGATAGCTTGACTTTAGAAGGGGAATTACCATCTGAACAATGACATAATGTTGGACAGAACAATAAGCTATGATACTTCGAGTGTTTCGGATATGACTTCGAGGATTTTCATACCAACTCTTTCCTGTGCGCTGTTGTATACGGTATTCGAGCTCTGTGTATTGTTCACTCTTGCCTGTGATTCTAGCAATTTCTATCTGCCGTCCACTTTAGCGTATGAAAAATGTTGAAGTATATGGTTCTCGCAACACTAACGGCCTGCACTGTTGGCGCGTCATCCGGAGCTTGACAGGTATGACTGTGAATGCATCTCCCTGGACCTCAGCTGAGCTGGTAAGATATGATGGTTGATAGTCCTCGATTTAGCGCCTTCTATCATGTGAATTTTATCGTGGTAATATCTGTGCCTTGGAAAGACAAGAAATCAAGAGTATGGATGCATCCTGAAGCGGTAGAAAGAGTCTCCTGGCTTTTCGCAAGTTACGATGTCCAGAGGGTTAGGATTGATATTCACGTAAATGCCGTTACTCTCAGTGTGCTTGGATCTGGCAGCATTTGTAACATGTTTAGACCTCAATAACAGAGCTGTTGGTGATTCCTATACTGTCTCAAGTCACCAAACACCAGGCGACGCTGTTAACCCCACGCCCAAGGGACAGCACTATCCATGGTCAGTGACATGATTTTTGGTATTTACGCAGACGGACAAAGTTGTAAGGAAGGGGCACTAGAAAACCAGCAAACAGGGCAGCACCAGCCGCCAGCCAGAACTCGGTACTTTCAAGAGCGACGACACCTCCGGTGAGCCAGTAGTCCACAGCATTCTCCGAGGCCCCCATTGATAACATTGATATCAAACTCATCCCGGTAGCAGTTCTTGCCGCGTCGTTCAACGTCAACTGGTCACGACCTCGATGAAGCAGAATCGTCTCGAGAATTATGGAAGAGGTGATTCCGGCCACCACTTCGAAGACACTGTAAGCTTGATTCTGGCTCGTATTGCTGAGATACAAGTGATGTGATAACTTACTAGAAAGGCTCATAGTCACACCGATTCCCAGTCCAGCGAAGTTGGACTGCAAAAACCACATCATGGAGAAATCTCCTAGCGTACATCCTATGAGGCAGCGAAAGGTGTTAATAGCTGTTCTTCTCCATGTCACGCTCGATTTCCAAAAGGCTGCGGATAAGAGTGGCGGCGCCGTGATCGGTGCTTGAACATGGCTGTACTTTGAAGTGCTCACTCTCCGGCGGTGTGGTAGAGGCGTTGCGTACGCTTGGGTTCGCACCAGCAGCGGTGAATGAGAGATCTGAAAAGTAACTGCCATTCGGGACAGTTGCCTGGGTCCCAGGCAAGCACGTTTGCCCAGTGACGAGCGTTGAAGCGACATGGCTATCTTCCTCTCCACCCAGGGTAGTTCACCTGACTTGTTGCCTAGCAGGAGCCTTAATGACAGTCACCGTGGTGAGCAGCCTCACTCTCTCCTCCGGCTGGCACCCTCAGAACGCGAGGAATGAGTAAGAGAGCGAAAGACAGGGCGATGCGGAGCAGGTTGCGGTGGCTGAGGCCTTCGCGGTGGAAGATATGTGCGAGCGCGATGAAGGTGACGCCAAGAAAGACTGGCTGAAATCTATGTAGTGCCGTGGCGGATGCAGAGCCGATCGAAAGAAAGTCCAGAATTGTCTGCGAATGTGCTTGCCAATCAGTATTCTCTTTTGTCTCCCGAGCGCAAGTTTCAGATCGGTGACTTACAGGCAGCCAGCAGCATGAACCATGGAGCAAAGCAGCCACGATGCCAAACCACCAGGACTGATCTGACTCCGGCGCAGGAGATGAGCAGCTCTTACAATCGCGCATTTGTCATTGAATGCGTTCAAGAATAGAATATGCTAAAATGATCGTATCAACCCAATGATAATTACTACATGGACGCTTTTCCCTTGCCTTTTGTGTGAGATGAACGTCGACTTTTAAGCACTCGAGCTGACAAGGGTGAGCGAGATTGGCGAGGAAGATCGGACACAAGAATTCCGTTGTGGCTTCCCAATCCAGCTGCATAGTCGCTTTTGAGTGATTTGTGCGCAGGTATGTCCTTGACACTAAAGCTGAGGCCAACCTGCTTCTTGAGTTTTACGCACAAATGTCGCAATGTAATGGTGTCATTTCTCATGCCTTGGCACCTTTCAACCCTGACGTCGATCACCTGGGTAAATCAGTGGATGATTGTGGCTGCGTTATTTGTGCGCATTACAGGTGGATGAAGGTGCGTCTGTGACAAAGCATCTTCCCAACGTTCCCTAATAACCTCAATCCTTTCCTTCTCATTAACCTAATCCCTATAGCTCTCATTTACAAATTGCAACTCTTTGATCTCGGGTTAATTGGGGACGCTTTTGGCAGCTCTATCGATGCGGAGAGATTTGAGGAGGGGCTCGGTAGGGCAATTTGCTTGGTTATCGAGTTACTATGGCCTAAAGTAACCTGTTGTCAGCTCTGATTATCTGGCGTTGACGACCAGAATGATGGAAAGCGGAAAGATATGGTAATTTATATCACGCGATGATGGACCTATCAATCATAGTTAGCCTATTGGTACAAATTGCCTAATTGAACTTAGTATTTGTCGTACTCCAGTGCAAACCGAGCAAATAGCCCCTTCCCCAGCTTTGAGATTGTGGCGACCTGCGCGAATTGTGCGTTTTCGAGAGTCATCCTCCTATCTTGTTTGATGGTAACAAATCAACTCAGTACGCGCCTCTACGCACAATGTACTCACCACACAATATACGCAGGGAAGTCAGCGTTATGGCTCATACTCGCCAGCATGTTCTCCAATTTTCTATGTCATTGCTGATTCCTTGCCAGTCTGTGAAATAACCCTCCTTATTTGCATCTTATCCCAATCTTCTCTCCTGTGCTTCCGGTTGTTCCTGCTAGTCCTTCAAGTTGCAACGTCCTCTATTTGCCGCTCTCATCTCTGAGCGCTAATCGCTTAGGCAGCATTATCTGTACCACATAGCTTACCGCAACAGATTGACAGCGCTGCGATGGCACCCACTCTGCCCTCCGCGGGTGGTCTGCTGACCTCGACCTTACTGGTCGCTAATATCCATTGTCCATCTTGCGTCTCTTATGCCGAGGACATCTTACGATCCTTTCCCGAAATTCAAAAAGTTGATGTATCCATCATTGACCATGCTATACGCATACAACATGAAGGGGACATTTCAAGGCGGCTTACAGATGAGTTGGTGAAAGCAGCGTTTGAGGTTCAGCATATCTCTACATATGACGCCTCAGGGCGCCGACTACACGCATACGATGTCCCTTACGAGCCCAGGAAGCCTGCATCATACCATCTATGGCCCGTCTTCTTATCTCGAGCGCAGAGACAGCACATCGCGAATTGCAATGCATGCCAGAACGAAGCACAAAAACGCAGTATCAAGCACCGAACATGGTCCGCTCTCATGCGAGCCAGGCGGCGTGGTCAGGCTAATACGGACGTTTCCGTCCTCGAGCGTGGAGAACGCCAACATCATGCTCCCGTCGGCGACCACCCTTCACGTACTCCAATGGATGGTCTAAAGCCACTTGAAAAGGATGAGGCGAAAGTTCACACAGCGACTGTCTCCATCGGAGGCATGACATGTGCTTCGTGTAGTGGCACTATCACCACTGAACTTGAGCAGATGGATATGGTTCAGCAAGTCAACGTTAATCTCCTCAGTAACAGTGCGACTGTTACATTCAGTGGTCCGAGCTCCAATGCAGCTAAAATCGTCGAAGCTATTGAAGATGTGGGCTACGAGGCTACTATCGAAGATGTCCAGACTACCGATCCATCCAATGACGCGAACCACTGTTACAAGGCGTCTCTCAGTATTGAGGGCATGACATGTGGATCCTGTGTTGGAACAATTAGCAAAGGTCTTCAAGACCTCCCCGATGTCCAAGATATCAACGTTGACTTGGTCGGGAACAGTGCTACCGTCAAGTTCAATAATCGTTCAACTATCGATTCCATCCTGACTAAGATTGAGGACTTAGGCTACGGTGCCACTATCATTGAAATTGACAAGCTCTACTCTAAAGAACAAGGGGGCGCATCTCACGAACGTACCGTACAATTCCAGATATCTGGAATGTACTGCCCTAATTGCCCTACCAACGTTGCAAGTGCTATCCACAAGGCTTTCGGTGACGACGTGCTCATCTCAGAGCATCCAAGCCTTGAAAAACCTCAAATCACTCTTGTCTACAGACCTAGCCCTCCGACTTTGACCATACGTCACATACTGTCCGTGATAAACGCCGTCGATGCTGCATGGTCAGCCACAGTTTACCGTCCTCCGAGCCTCGAAGAGCGGTCGCGTACGTTGCAGCGCAAAGAGCGAAACCGTATCCTTCGCCACCTTCTCCTGACCTTTCTTGTCGCGATTCCAAGTTTTATCATTGGTGTCGTATACATGAGCCTTGTGCCCAAGGAAAATGGGACAAGGCAATGGTTTGAAGAACCAATTTGGAGTGGCAGTGCTATGCGAATGGAATGGTCACTTTTTATTATGACGACCCCAGCTATGTTCTACGGTGCCAGCATCTTCCATACACGAGCTCTAAAAGAGGTCTGGTCTTTGTGGAGACCAAAGAGCAAGGTTCCTTTTCTACGAAGACTCTATCGGTTTGGCAGTATGAACCTGCTTATCAGCGCAGGAACTAATGTGGCTTATTTCGCATCCCTAGCGGTCCTGATCATGGAGGCGACGGCCTCTCAGCCTATGGATGCCCATCACGCCATGGATAGTCGGCGCAAATCGATGACTTATTTTGATACTGTCACCTTCTTAACCTTCTTTATATTGATAGGCCGGTTTCTGGAAGCCTACAGCAAAGCCAAAACTGGAGATGCAGTCGCTATGCTTAGTGGCCTTCGTCCAACAGAGGCGCTGCTACTTGATAGCAGCTTCAACGAGAAGGGACCAGAAGGCAACCCTGTAACGAGAAAGGTCCCAGTGAGCCTTCTCGAGGTCGGAGATAACGTCATTATCCCTCACGGTGCATCTCCACCAACTGATGGTATACTGGACCAAGTTGGAACGTTTTTGTTCGATGAAAGTTCTCTTACAGGAGAGTCGAAGCCCGTCAAAAAGCTTTGTGGCGATATCATTTTCACTGGCTCTGTGAATATTTCGGACGCTGTCAAGATCACAGTCACCGAGCTCGGCGGCAAGTCCATGTTGGATCAAATTGTCGCTGTGGTGCGCGAAGGTCAAGCCAAGCGAGCACCCATTGAACGTGTAGCCGATCTGCTGACTGGCTACTTTGTTCCCGTTATTACACTGCTAGCTGTTGTGACATGGATTGTCTGGCTTGTTCTAGGAACATCAGGTGGACTGCCAGCAGAGTGGCTTGATGTTGGTCAGGGAGGATGGGCTTTCTGGTCTGTCGAGTTTGCGATTGCGGTCTTTGTCGTCGCTTGCCCCTGCGGCATCGGATTAGCTGCCCCAACAGCCCTCTTCGTCGGTGGTGGACTAGCCGCAAAGTCCGGCATCTTGGTTCAAGGTGGAGGGGAAGCATTTCAAGAGGCGTCTCAGCTGGACGCCATCGTATTCGACAAGACTGGCACACTGACCGAAGGACAGATGATGGTTACAAATGTTCAATTCCTTGACGAAGAAACAGCAACCCTGCAGCAGCACCTTGTCTTTGCACTTACAAAAGCCATGGAAGAGTCCAGCACGCACCCTATTGCGGGAGCAATTGCTGAATACTGCTCTCGACATGCAGGTGACCGCTCTGAAGTTATAATCAGGAGCGCTGAAATCAAGGAAATAGCCGGACAAGGGCTGACTGGAAGGTTCCTTTTGCAAGGTCCCTCATCATCTGAGGACACAGCATACGAAGCTGCCATCGGCAACGAACGCCTACTGGCTACTCTCTCGTCTTCTCTTACGGAGCATGGCCAACCGCCGGCAAGCAACCCTTACCTAGGTCAAACATTGGTTCGACTCCAGTCGACTGGCTCCTCGACGGCTATCTTCTCCTGGCGCAAGTTACCGCTGAACACGTTTAGTGACACCTCTTGCGCTGATACACCTCCATTTGTTCCTACAGTAGTATTTGGCATCTCCGACCCAATCCGACAAGAAGCACAGCCAGTTCTCCAAGCTCTTCGAGAAAGTGGAGTCGAGATCCACATGTGTACTGGAGACAACCAAACAACAGCTCAAGTTATAGCATCACAACTCAACATTCCCGCATCTAATGTCCGTGCCGGCGTCATGCCTCAAGACAAAGCATCCTACATGCGTGAACTCCAGTCGCTCGGCCAATCTTCCCGTCGGCGCATCGTTGCCTTTGTCGGTGATGGCACCAACGACACACCCGCCCTTTCCGCTGCCGATGTCTCGATCGCACTCTCTTCCGGATCCGATGTTGCGATAACAACAGCGTCTTTCATTCTCCTCAACAGCAACTTGCAGACGATCCTGGAGCTCGTTAAACTTGCCAAACGGGTGTTCCTCCGAGTGAAGCTGAATTTTGCTTGGGCGGCGGTCTACAACATTTGCTTGATTCCTGTTGCAGCGGGAGTGTTCTATCCTATCAGCCAATGGAAATTGAGTCCGGTTTGGGCAAGTGCAGCCATGGCTGGGAGTAGCGTTAGTGTAGTGGTGAGTAGTTTGGCACTCAAGTTGCCGGAATCGAAGTGGATGAAAGGCAAGAGGCTATTTGCTAGAAAATGAGAAACGTCGGATGATGCCGAATAGTGACAGAGACTCAGTTTTACTTGCTGGAGGATAATGCCGGAGCTGGCGATGACGCGAACTTGGGTTTAGTTCGTCGAGCAATTTAAGATCTGTCCTCGAATGGATATTCAGGAACGGAACACAACTTTTGCATTGACATTGAGCTACCGGTGTTGGACAATAAAGAGGCCGCGAAATTACGATGGTTGAGTTCGACAACACGTTTGTTGGAGGCAACGGTACCGAGGCCTTTGACTGTTGAGGAACCGGAGGCCTCTTCGATTGCTACGCAACAGAGCGCTGATGCTCACGACGCCAAAGTCACAGATACAGAGACCGATGGCAGGAAGTCGACTGAAGACAAGAGGAAAGAGGCAACTGCCATCCTCACATTGAAAGAGCGTCGAATCGGAACATATTCTAGAACGCTCAACTTCCCTGATGATGTTACTCACATGGCTGATGCCAATTTGCAGCATGGACTACTTGATATTGAGACTAGGGTTGCCAAGGCAGAGTCAGCGAAAGTGTCTAAGGAACACATTCAAGTCGAGATTCAAGATGCTCAATTGTAAATGCGAATGATCTTTTGAAAATACACGGTAGAGTCACGGGAGACGACAGAAGGTCTGGGTTAGATGGTTCTGACTTACCATCGATCTATCCTGCAATGATAGTTTGCTTCTATGATGTTGAGTTAAAGTCCCTGACAAGAAAGATAAAGTTATGTCCGAAACACTCAATCGTTACCGAAGAGCATCCAAGTTTCACAATTTATTTTCCCGCCAACTTTGTGTCATTGTTCAGATAGCAATTCCCTCAACTGAGCAAAAGCAATCCACAACCTCAGCATAGCTCCCCAGACTTGAATGCGGATATTAACCTTGTTTTACTTTTGTAAATTTCAGGTTAGCATCGGGAGAGCTCGATAAGGCAATAAACAAATACAACAAGCACTCGAGCTCCCAGAATAACAGTGGTGAGATTTGAGTGCTTACCCCACAAGCCTTGCACTGGCAGTTTTGAGAGCACGTGCAGCTGCTTGACCCACTGCAGGGGCACTTAGATCCATAACTACATGTACCAGGTAAGCTGGATACAATATTTACATTTACGCTACAACAAGCTGCAATGTACAAACCGTGACCGCCATCACTGATCTTGACGTCAAAACGCATCCCTGCGTGGTTTGTTCGTAGCCGAGTCATTTAGGTCCACTCCGCTAAGAGCTGCATCTAGACGTCTTATACTATCTCGGCATGCTGATATAGGGTCTATGAACGGTGAAGAATAAACAGAAAATAGGGGGCAGCAGACATATATTACAGCGTAGGAGGATAGATAAGACCTGATTAACTAGGATAGTATTGGATACTATTCTGCTCCTACAATCATACTTAGGTAAGAGCAACGCATCACATTCGGACATGTGTCAGCTGCATTAGCAACATCTAGCATATATGAACAATCGCGATTTCTGCTAGCCTTCCCACGACTCAAATCTACCTGACAACCTCTTACAGCTACGCATACCATATAGCTTGCGCTTATTGGTTGTATCCCATCCTGCCGGCGTACGATGCATTAACCATGACTCTGCTGAGCAACGAGCTTGCATACGCACAAAAAGTGCTTCCTTTCTTGGTCAGCTCGACGCGTATATATGCTGCTGAACTGTATGCTCAGTTTGACATTGTGTACGGACTCCTCAAAGTCATAGAAGAAAATGTCTCAGGTCCCGTACCGACGGTGAGAAGTATCTTAACACATAGTAGATCTAATCTGACCACTCACAGCTTCATCTCTTCGAAGCCCTTCCTGGTGTTCGGACCACAAAAGACGTTATTCTATGCCCACAGTGATCTTCTGGCAAGGTCATCCCGGGTATTCAGCAGAGATGTCCATGGCGATATGCAAGAAAAACAACTGGAAACAATCGAGATCAAAGATGTAGATGGGGACATTGACGACGACACTGTGCTGCGTTTCCTCGAGTATGCCTACAGTGGCGATTATACAGTGCCGGATCCCGATATCGTACAACCCTCGACAGACTCAAAAGAGCTTCAAGAAGCCTTTGTTCCTCAGACGTCGATGGCGCTGGAAGATGAGTGGGCTGTGCCTGTCAGCGGCAAGAAAGATAAGAAGAAAAAGAAGAGAACTTCTATGCTAGAATACACTTTGGAACGCGATCTGAGTCCAGACCATCAGTCTTCACTGATGGAGTCAGTAACAGAGGCGGTGCAACATGTGCAAGGAATGCTCGGTCCAACCATTCAAGTCGTCGACTGGGACCGACAGAGACTTTGGGACAGCTTTTGCTCTAGCGCACATATTGTAGAACGTCAACCATGGAGGCCTCGGGATGAGAACAACGAACGCGAGGATTATACCAATATCTTCTTGTGTCACGCCCGCTTGTACAAGTTCGCAGATCGTTATGGCTGCGAACAACTCATGGCTTTGGCCTTACAAAAACTTCGACTGACCCTGTCTCAATACATATTTTATCCGCAACGTGTATCCGATATTGTGAATTTGATTCGGTACACTTATGCCCACACTATGAACCTCGACCATGGGCAGGATAGACTTCGAGCTCTCGTACTGGACTTGACAATTTGCTACTACCGCGAGCTGATCGGGCACCCGCTTTTCGTTAAGCTTTTGCAAGAAGGAGGGTCGCTTCCCACCGATGTTATGGTCGGCATCGCTCGAATCGTCTCCTGATTGTACGAGAACTGCGTCCGCAACAAAAATGGGGGATCCTGGGCCATCTAATAATCACACACTGAAATGTCACGATGCGTAGGAGCAAACTAGATGGACAAAACAACGATGCCTGCGTTATGACAAGGTAATACATTGCTGCTTGTTGTCGAGATGCAGTCTGCTCCAATACTCTGGTCCCTGTGCTACTTTTTGCTCGAGGATACACCACGATAGCAATGTTCTGATGCTCAAACAGACCATATAGCACGTGAAGATATTCAAGCGCATGCTGCAAGTGCGGGTTAAGCTGCAGCGTGATCTTCGTTGGCAACAGCATTTGCTTACAGTTATTACGGTCGTTATGTGAATCACAACGTCGTATCTAGTCTGCAACAATGCATTGAAGATTGTGGTCATGTACATGGTTGATCTCGAGCTTTCTCAGCGCCTACCCACCTTTGCCAGCGTGACGAGTCGTCTCTCGCGACGCAGAGTGGCGCGGTTGCGAGAACCACGAGGTCGACCTCTTCGAGATGGTGTGCTTGTGTCTTGCTTTGCAGCATGTCCTTCTGGTACTGGTACTGTCGGACCCTCCTCTTCAAGTTCCATTACTGGAATATCTCTCCACGAGTCGGGTACCGGTGGAACATTCACAATCACGCTCATCGTGCTTCGTGAACGTGTCTTGCCAACATTATTCAATAGTGAAGTTTGAATGGTGTCCGTACCCTTGGCGTGGTTAACGTGGTTGACCTTTTCGCTCGCGCTCTTGCTGAACGAGTCTGCTAGTACGTTCACAGAAGCATGGTCAGCGACGTCACTGTCGTCGACAGTACCATCGTTAGGTATTGGATCAGACTGGATTAGATCAGGTTCTTGTTTGGTGCTTCTGGTATCTTGATCGGTCATTTCGGTATGTGCTTGCAACGATGTGTCTTCTGGCTCATGCTGAGATTGCTTGTCGTAGAGGACGGCGCCGTCATCTGTCGGGCTGAGTCTCGCAAAGTGGTCGGCATTGGTGTGGACGAACGAGATCGCTTTCGGTGTGCTTGTAATGTCACCTAGCCTGTGGCGATCTAGGGCCTTTTGTCTCTTGGCTCGGTCGAACCGGATACTGTGAACGTCCGCTAGGTGGTCAAGAAGAGCAGCGTGATCCTCTACTTTGTGGCTTTCCCGACAGCGTGGATGAGGACAGGTAGTACTAGTTCGACGCAGAACGTGGTCTTGAATGTGATTTTTCCACATGGTGAGATTGGTGTACTGGTGGTACTGTCCCTGGCCAAGACAGGTTGGACACAGTCCGGGTCGAATGACGTTGTGACGAAAGATCGCCATCGAGCATTGAAGAGGAGGGTCGTCAACATGTGCCCGGGCATGCTCCTGCCAAGCACTCTGGTCGTCATACCACTCGAAACACAAGAAACAGAACTCAGTGAAGTCGTCGGAGCCTTTTCTCAACTTCTTGCGGCATTGATACACATGTGACCACCATTTGTGTTCTTCATTCGTCGTGCATGTTGTGGAACACGAGTCGCACACGATGCTGGATGAGTTCAAGCCGTCACAATGAGTTCGCGGTGTACGAGTGCGACAGAGGGTGATCAGGTCGTCCATGATGCTGCGGCCGACCTCGTCCCGTAGACTACCTTCGCGAAAAAGCAAGGTGGCCAAACGGTCTCGCTCCGGCATGAGCTTTCGTGTCTGGCTGAAGTCAGACTCATAGACTTGGCCATCGTACGGCGATGCCACCTCTCTCTTGTTCTGCTCTCGGATCAGCTGGTCTCGCTGATATCGCCATTGATCATATTCTTTCTGGCGCTCCTTGCCATCTATAGGACTGGTTCCTCGATCAGCTTCTCTGTCTTTCTGAGTGCTGTCATGGGCACAGAGTCGGACCGCCTCTTTCAGCGTGGGCTGGTGGTAGGGATTGCGTCTCCAGCCGTAACTGCGACGCAGGTCGTGCAGTTCGCTCCCGTTGGCCTGAAACTGGAAATACGAAGCTTGACCGTCTACCATGGGCATGGCAGTCTGGTATGATCGGCGGTAGGTGTCAGCGTTGATGTGTGCTGCAAAACGCATCCGCTCGTTGCAGGAGTAGCCATAGTTGTCCACCTGCAAGAGCACTTCGCGTCGTGCAGCGTGCAAGACAACGTTGTCTTGGAAGCCGGCGCGATATCCCAGGTCGACCAGTGCTTTGGATGTCAAAGTGGCTGACGTGCGATCGTGGTCGAGCTCCCCTCGACGTGAGCTCCGAGGAAAGACGGGCCAATGAGCCTTCTCAGGGTGCCAATGGAGTATGATGTGTTTCTGTTGATGTGGTCGGGGTATAGCACAGATGTCGTCCCAGGAGTGATAGTCCCGCAAGACATCGTCTGCTAGGGCAGCGGCGATGAAGAAAAGAACGCTGTTGCAGTAGTAAGGAAGGTTGACTAGTTCGTACAGCATATGTTGCGGCTGCTCGCTTTCCCAGTCCTGCAGCCCTTTGGCTTTGTTGCGCTGGAAGTCGATGACGAGCTGGGGCTGTTTGGTGTGGTCGAGCCAAACAACGCTCACGGTGATGTCAGCATACGTCCATTCTCGTTCATACTCGGCACGACGAGCAGATGTATTGCAATGGAGTAGCAGCAAAAGGTGCAAGCCCACCCGATATCGCTCATGGTCGTAGTCGTGCCAGTCATTCTGCCACAGTTGCACCACGCACGCCAGAAAGTCGTCACGCGTAAAGTTCCGTTTAGGTCGAGTCTTGCGAGACAAGCTTGGAGAACCCGCTTCGCCGCCCTTGATGAAGTTGAGAATCGTATCTTGGTGGCTCTTGGTAAACGAGGTGTGGTACTGCCGGCTCCAGGCTGCCATGAAGGATTTCCAGGCGGTATAGGTGTAAGCCAATGTCAAACGACCTCCTCGCTCGTTTCGACCCTGACGTCCCTGTGTGAAGTACAAGATGAAGTCCTTGGCTGTCTTTAAATTTGTTGGATCCTTGAGACCTTGGTAGTCAGCCGCGAAAAGATTCCACTCTCGCAAGATGGTCGAGTAGAACTTGCTGGTGCCTCGAACAATGGGCTTACGGACGATATTGGTAGTGGTCTGCTCAATCTGCTGGTGATATCCTCGAAACTGGCGAAGCTGATCTCGCACCACATCTCGAGCGCACCTGTCGACAGCACCAGACTTTGGCGTTTCAGCGTCAGATATGACACTCAAGTCTTCGAGACTAGTCACACCGGCTGTCAAGCAAGTGACAGAATTGTTGTCCATAAACAATAATATCCAGTAAAGAGAAAGGAAAAGTCTTAGCCAACAAATGTCTGGTCAGGGTGGTAGGAACAAGAACTTAGTACTGCAGAAGATGAAGCCAGACGGGAAAACGAAGAAAGAGGTTGGAATTACACGGACGAGGAGATTTGCACATACTTTTCTGCTGGTGGGTCGCAACTCTTTGTTGCAGTCCTCTTGGAGCGGCTGAACGACTGGTCGATAAACGGTTTCATGCTACCGGACCTAGTGTGGCTGAGGTAACGAGCTTGGTGAGGCAGATTGAGCAGATGGGTGCAGCATGGTCAGCTCGGGGTGAGGCATGGGTGAGCGAAGGGTGAGGAGGGGGTGAGCAGAGCAGCATCAGCCTTGTGTGCATCGGGACGCTCACCCACGAGAATCTGGGTGATAAAACTCTTATTCTATAATACTATAATAGATTAATATAATATATAGTTTAGTTTAGTATATTATAATTAATATTATTTAATTAATAATATATATTAGTAATTTTATTTTATTTAATTTAAATATATATCTTTCTTAAACTATAGATAATTTATTCTATTACTTTATTTATTAAGATACTACTTTACTATATTCTTTAGTTATATATTAGTTATAGTTATTTAATAAAAGTTAGTCTTTATTTAACTTTATATAATAATAAAAAGAAGAAAATTAGAATAACTAATTAAATATACTAATATATCTAATTATCTACTAGAAATTAGAATTTTAGTCTTATATATATATATATTACTAATAGTACTAAAGGAGTTTTAATTTATTATTTATAATTAAAGATATTGTTTAAAGTTATTTAAATTTTTATTTTACTAAGCTACAAACTAACAATTTTAGCGTAATAGATTAAGTATATAAATAAAATTAACTTAATTAGTATAATAATATTCTAAATATAAATATATTTAATACTAATTTTAACTAATTCAACTTCTATCTTAGTTTATAAAATCTAATAGTAATAATAATTAAGAAAGTATAACGGAAATTGAAGAAATTTATTCGAAATTCGTATAATTTATATATATCGAGTAATCTTATATATATATAAGAATATAAATATATACCTATATACTTTTTATTATTATAATATTAAAACTTTAATCTATAAATTCTAATATATATTATTAGTAAAGATAGTAGAGTAAAGAATATTAGATAAATTTAGTAAAAAGCTATCTCTTATAGTAATTCTTTATATATTAAATTATATTAGTATTTTAGTTATTATATTATAACTATT
>JAKLMI010000189.1:0-26828 GCA_022813495.1 Pasadenomyces melaninifex
CGATTTCTATGCACTTTTTCTCGACCATGACTGCACTTCATCAGTTGCGCAATTAGCAATGTGACTGGCGACGAACCTAAACCAGCGTAAATGTCCTTAACTTCCTGAGTGAGCTGAGCCACGGTGATAGGCTTAGTTTCGAGATCCTTGAGTAATTCAACAGGAGGTTCCTCGAATTGTGCTAGGAAGCTGTAAGGCGAGTCTGCTTTTGCTTGCAGCTGCGCTTGTGACAATGACTGTTGAGCTGTGTCTGCTGGAGGCTTGTCTGCTCTGGATGCTAGCGGGGTCGGTTCGACTGCTGCTACTGTTTTCGAGCTCGTTCTTGACCGCTTTTTCCGGCTTGGAAGATCGCTAAGGCCAGCAAACTCGAAAAGTAGGTTTGGTTTCGATAGCTTTCTGAGCTTCCCTGGAGAGAATGCAAGTGGTTTGTTGTTAAACGAACAATCGCCTTTGGTACCACGAGCTGGTCTGAGCGTATCCTCACCGGAAACAATGCTATGGGTCCGATGCTGCTCGTAATAATTACGGGCATGCCACCCCATTGTTGCCATGTCTACTCAATCCTTGGATCTGTGTCGCTGGTCGAACCTTAGCGAAAAGAAGATTTCAGCCTGATGGCTTATCCTCAGCGGATGCTTCCTGAATGGAATCTGTGTGAATCTGACGCTGTAATGTTTCATAAATCAGACTTGGGTGATACTTCCTTCGATGTCAATCCTAGTCGGTAAGGGCGTTGAGACTCGTGAAGCGCTAAAGAATGAATAATGAGGAACGCGAGAAAGGTTGCCTTTGCCAAGAGTCATTCTGCCTTGCCTCGCTTGAAGCCTACTTTAGCCAATCAGAGGTCGCCTTAGCCACTAATGCACGTTTACCTTTGGTGATGAGGCTGAGCGTGGTGCCGTAACCCTCCCATGATAGCGCGGGCAATGGAGGCACAAATATAAGTCTCGCATATATGACTAGAGCAAGAAATTGCAAGTCATAACTGCTGAAGTGTGGGCATTAGCAGTCTTATGGTTAGTAAATCAAACATTATGAAATCAGCACCAAGCTGATACTGGAATGAATGCGCATTGCGACCTTAATGATCGGAGCTTTGCGGGACCGGATGGTTTTGAGATTTCTCCTGCAAGTAATTGTCCCTGATATGAAACGCTGAGAAAGTCCTACTTGATGCGCGTGCGATACCTTGTAATTTCAGCCAGACTTGTGTGTGCGAGACTCGAAGGGACAGGCTCGAAGAAATTACTGACTCGTGAATTGTCTGTTCTCAGATGTTTCCAGGTGGCCAGTCTTGAGCACTGTAGCCAGGTATCGGAGGCGGCAATTCGAGTATTGCTTGCACAGAAGGTGGTATATGAATGCCGAAGGGAGGATCGTGCCACCCAGGCAGATTAAGTTTCTTTTGGTAGTAAAACTCCTTCACAAGCGTGACATAATTATCAGGGTTGTGCGTCTGTATGTACGTCAGTGACACAAATCACTGTGTTTTTATCACATTTGAGACTTACAGGAGAGTACCAGTCAGGATCAACGCCGTATTCTTGCAGCGACCTCGTCAGGTCGGCGTCATAAATCGAGAATTGTTCCGGATGATTGATGCACCATGCACGACGAGCGCCATATGCGGGTTCGATCACGTTGTCCACGTCCTTCACAAATAGATCAGGAATGGCGTCCCAGTCAGCGAGGTGTGGCTTCCACCGCCAATCCGGCGGGTAGAGAAGCGGATAGTGCATGAACTCTGTCAGAGATGTGATTAGCCAAAAGTTGTCTGCAATCCAGCTCAGCGACTCACCATGTAGGAGGATAAAAGACGTTGAAAAGCTTGGTTCTATAGTAGGGTCGGGATACCCGTACTCAATGAAATCAGTGATGTACTTCTCGTAGTGTTCCTGATCCGCGAGACCACGATAATGTCTGAACCACTGTTCACAGAAGACGATCCCAGGGACAATACCAGGTGTCTTAGGGACGAGGTAGTGTGCCATTAAAATACGTGCGTCTTCTGGATAGTCTCCCGCCGGTCGAAAGTCGGTGCAAGCCTTTCTTTCGGGGCTCGGGTCAAGGTAATAAAAGTGAATCTTGGGAGTCACCAAACAGCCTTGTTCACGATAGGAGTCCCAATACGGATCTCCAATGGCTTGCGAGATCCGGGAAAGCATATTGTAAACCACGGAGGCTTCCTTCTTGGTAGCACGGAAGTAGCGCAAGAAAGACGGATGATCGGGGTAGTCCTTCTGCCATTGATCCAACATTGGTAGGTACGATGCCTGAAGTGCTTTCATAAGCCACAAGAGAGACTCTTCGACCACTTTCTTGTAGAGTAGCTCCCAATCATATCCGGGCGGATATCCGGCGTAATATGTTGGATTATTGGCCTGGATGTTCGTAGTCTCGAAACCATGAAACACTACCCAACGATCGATGTCGTACGGTTCCGGCTCATCTGTACGAAGTTGCAGCTTTAGATTGGTTGAGTTTGACAAGACGAGAGAGTAAGCGTCATCGGTGTCCCACGATATGGTCGACCTGATCGTAGATGTGCTGAGACGACTGTGTGACCTGGAAAATAGTACAACCAAAGCCAAAGTCAAGACGACGATGACTGAAGCTTTGAAACCAAGAAGGTGATTGATCATATTTGCAGCGTCCAATCCACTATTCTTTGTGCTAGACTGACAAGTGGAAAATCTGAAGAACTTATGCACCGCACAAAGATATACGCGTGACTCAAGGTAGCAGACACGAACACCCTGTCCCCATAGTCAACATATAGAATAATTCACGCTTCGTTTGGTACACAGATTGTACCTGATCGTGTCGTGGGAATGCGTTTGTTGCATTGCGAACACTTTTCACTTGCCTCGAACAGCACCAACGCCGACCAGCCAGAAAAGAGTGACGATACTCACAGCTCCGAAGAAAGCGCCTTCCAACATCCTGCTAGTGAGCTCTTTCCGAGTGACACTAAGTCTCTCCTGTTCATCAAACATTGATCGTGCAAAGTGATTCGCACGGTCAAGGTATGTTCTTACGTATGTCCCCAGCAGGAAAGGTAGATCCTGATAAGGTGCAGAGCTGAGCTGAGACAGGTCAACGGCCGATGGATTATGCTCCTGTTCAACGATAGCTTCCAAAGTAGCGGTCGACGGTGACCCACCCCCGGTTACGGCCATCTGACTGCTCGCAACATCGTTAGCTTTATCGATTGATTCTTCCGCGAGTAATTCCACACTCGCGACTGTCTCGACTGCCTGCTCGATCTGAGTCCTTTCAGCCATCTCTTGCAGACTTGGCTCTTCTGCCGCAAGCGCGTCACTGATAGCATCTGTAGGTGTTTGCTCGGGTGTAGCATTCTTTTGAGCGCTCATGGCTTCCGTCGGTGTATTATCACCCTCACCAGCCACAGCTAAGGCTCCTTGCAGTCTGCCTTCCTCTGTAGCTGTCTTGAGGTGGAAAACCGTTCTTAATTCCTGCTCGGCACTTTGCTCGCGTAGAGCTTCTTGAACCTTTTCTTCAAACCCTCTCACAAGCCTTCTTCTTCTCCATGGCTCTACCGCGATCTGGAACAGGACGAACAGGAGTACGTTCAGGCCCATCAGGCCCCAGGTACCCCAGGTACTCATCTGCCTGATCTTATCACTCCAGACCTGCTCTTCATGATATCTTGCCAGTATGCTCTTGCTCAATTTTGTGCTCGCTTCCTCATAGCTCTGCTCAGCTTGACTAAGCCGGTCATGAGCCTTTTGCTCGGAATGCTCGTTAGCATGATCTGAGCGATAGAGATTGGTGAATCGCTCGAGATCGGCAGGTGACCATGCATGCTTCCGGTGAAGCAGATCGTTCACTTCGCGTTGGGTATCGCTCCGCGTAGTGACAGCTGCTTGGTAAGCCTCGCGACTGTCGTGCACATATTGTCGTGCTTGACGAACTGCTTGTTCCTGTGCCTCAATGTCCCGCTTGAGCTGCTCAATCGAGCTATAGCCAGTCAAGTCGTTCAACCGCTTCGATGCAGTGAAAACATGTGTTTGGAAATTGTCCATGAAGTGCGTGAATTGGCCCCGCAGTTTCGAATATCGACCGGCTATCTGTGAGGGAAGAGGCTCCTCGCCTACGCCAGCAGGCTTTGCCGTATGAGAGAATCTCTGATCCGAACTAGACGTGCTCGACGCGGCCGCAGAATCTTTTTGCTCTGCAGCTGCAACTGCACCTCTTACGGCACTTTCACCAGGCATATCGACATTATAGACGATCGAGGACGACTCCGGGAGAGTATGTATGATTGTTTCATCGGGCTTGCTCTTCAGTGTATCGGTCCCTGGACCCAGCGACTCGGCTACCGATTCAGCTCTTGACTCGATAGTCTCGTTAACCCGTTTTTGAGCATCATCAATCTTTTGATCGATCTCTGATTTCTTGTCATCGCTGTAGAAGCGTGTATGAGCTGGGAATGAGTCCCGCCATGTTCTAATCAGGGTGGGTGAACTGCCTCGAAAAGCAAGACCGCTCGATATGTGGATAGGTCGCCGGCTAGCTGCAATGTCACATCTCAGAAAGCTCTCACATGGTCTAGCATGTTTCAACGCGGCTGATATAGCTTGCTGCAATCGAAATGGGTTCGACTGCATTGAATGGCAAGCTTACGAAGGTAGGCTACAGACACATAAAGCTTGGACTACTTGCTATGGGACAAAAACGCGTACTGGGAGTTGCAGCTGCCAGTGATCTCCAAATTCGCGTCCACTTCAAACCCTGACACTTCAGTGTTGTGCGGCCTGCTTCTGCTTTTATAGCTGGGTTCTCTTGCGGGTCCCAGTCTTGTGTATGATGCAAATCGAAGTAGGACTACTTGCAAGACGAACAACCAGTAGCTTTCACAGTCTGATAAGGTCAATATTGCTGCTGCAGATGTTCTTAAACCGATTGCCATCATCCCAAGCTAATAAGGCAGAAAAATGTCAAATCAGGCACCAGGTTCAGAAACTCGTCGTCGGGCTTTTGACCGACCACTGAAACTCGCATGACGTTGTGTTTGAAAACAGCTAGCATCCACTGCTTGCGAGCTCCTGCAAGAGGATATGGACGAATTAGAGTGGGAAAATTCATATTGTGTGGTGGGAGCATTTGATGCGGAACGTCGGCCTTGTTAGAGATTGTGCCTGAATATCATTCTTATGCGGCTTACTGTTTGAGGCTGATAAAATTCACAACCGTCCTTGAGCATACTATATTGATCCGCAAGCATCTTCAAGAAACCGGCAGACACTGGACAACATTCAAGGCTGATTATTTAGGACTTTTTTCAATTGTAGCATAAACAGCACAATATGCCTTTCCCCGAGACACTCAACAAAAAGCCAAAAGTTATCTTCTTCACGGATTTCGATGGTACAATCACTCTCAAGGACACGAACGATTACATTACGGACAATCATGGCTTTGGGCTCGAAAAACGACGTGCTGGGAACAAGCTTATTCTCGACGAAGTAGACTCTTTTCGAGATGGCTTTCAGAAAATGATAGACAGTTGGAAGGTCTCTTTGACCGAGATGATCGAGATTCTTGAGCAGAATATCAAGCTCGATCCCCATTTTCGCGAATTCGTTCTTTGGGCAAAGGAGCATGATGTGCCGATAGTTGTATTGAGCAGTGGTATGGTGCCGGTTATCGCTGCATTGTTGAAAAAACAGCTGGGTGAGGACTTGATGGCAGATATTGAGATTATTGCAAACGAGGCTCAGCCAGTACCGCCGCTGAATGACCTAAGCAAAGTTAAAGGCTGGAATATTCAATTCCATGACGATAGTTCCTTTGGCCACGACAAGTCATTGACAATTCGACCCTACGCAGACGCAATAACCAAAATGGCAGACGATGAGTTCAAGCCCACGTTGTTGTACGCCGGCGATGGGGTCAGTGATCTGTCCGCTGCACGAGAGACGGATCTGCTATTCGCCAAAGAGGGTCATGATTTGATCGTCTACTGTGAGCGTGAAGGTATTCCCTTCACCACTTTCAAGGACTGGAGTAGTATTTTGCAAGAGACGAAGGAGATCTGGTCAGGCGCAAAGAGTGTCAGGAAAGTGGCGGAGGAAGGCTTGCAAAGGCACCGAACCAACTCGATGGAGATGCAGAGACGTCCTGCAGCTGCCACGTTCAACAGAAAAATGAGCTTGTCGCAGGAACAAAAGCCTGACGCTTTGACGAACTGAAGCGAGCTGCTGACAACACTATGCCTGATATCCATGAAAAGATATAGGTCTTCAATTCCTTTTCCAGGTTCGGACGTCAAGCGATCCAAAGCTAGGCTAACACCAAATTAGATCTTTCGCCATGCTTTGTATTCATCCTCGAGGTGTTCTTTGAGCTGCTTGAACTTGTTCCCAAAGTTTTCTCCGCATCGCCAGCACTTCATATCACCTTCGATTAAGTGTTTCTGCTCGACTGGATCCAAGATGTTGTCACCTTCCATTAGAGGAAAGTCATCGAGCGGCACAAAGAAATGCGTGTTGAAGCTATTGTAGTGCTTTTTGTGCTTCAGCCGTTCCGAGTAGTTGTCAACAGACATGATATGCACATGCAAAGTAGCCATGCTGGGCTGAGCATGAATGCCGATCTTGATGTCAGGCCGAAAATCTCGACCTGATGGGAGCTTTTTTGATACATCATCACTGGCGAGCGCCTCGTTACGAGTCTTACAGGACTCAGAATACGGCGAAATGATTCGAGATAGCTCGGTGGCTGCCAGCGATGCAGCGGATTCGGCCTCTTCATGCATCATCCTCAAGAATGCGCTGTGCTTCTCGAGCAAGGACTCGTCATGAGGGTCTGGATTGAACGCTTCGAAAGGCATGAGAGCATAGAAATCTGGATCTTTGGGCAGTAGCAGTAAATGCACCAGTCCTTTTGGTAATGCGTCCTTGATTAGAACCGTGTGCTCGGTGGTGCGTACAATCGAGCCGCGGGGACATGATTCGGGCTCAACGATATAGGGCAACAAGCTTGTCCGATAATTCCCAAGATTGCGCGGTAGCACGATCGGTTTCCCATCTGTAAAGATCATTGTTTTCTCTTTCTCTGCTGGCTCGATCTTGTGCTGCTTCGGCTTGGGCATCATCAGCTCGGAGAAGGCATTCCTCTTCAAGGATGAAGAGCTCGCTCCTGCCTCTTTCGCAGTCTTGGGTTGTTGTGGAGATGTACTATCTGTCCGTGTTCCTTCGTCCGCACCGTCCGCAGAAATCCCAGGTTCTGGTGCCGCTGGCATGTCCGATGCGATGAAAATCGATCGAGTTGCTGTGGTTTCCTAGGATGCAAGTGAGTTGAAGACTTACTCGTTGTTTAGTATCAGCAAGATAATATAGGCGAACGCATCACAACGCGACATCAACAGTTATCATGTGCATCGATTGTCTTACGGAACAGCATAAATTTCTGGGACAAACATAGACTTCTTTATTCACTTGCTATCGAAAGCGCAGCAAAACCAGTGCAACGCAAGAAAGTGATTTCTGGCAGGCAGTTGATCGAAAAAGACGATCATGGGCAAGGTCACTGCAAACTCGATCATACCTTAGAGACTCAAGCGTCCAAGGCTGGAGCAGTGCTAATAGGGCGAGTGTTAAGCACAAAGAGCGCATATTGGGTGTGCCGCTACGGGACAAGGAAGCCACTGACGGAGGTCGAAGCTGGATGAGCTGAGCAGAGCTTCAGGCTATTCACGTGTCGTGTCAATGTTTAAAGCTTACGTTGACGTACTTAGTCGATCAATGTTCTTTCAAATTGGACTGACTTGCGACATCGCATTATCGTGACTGACTGCACACTGCTATTCCGTCGTATGCGGAGAAATCGCAGCTCTCCAGTCAGCACTCTCATCTCGTCCCCTGCGCAGAACGTGTGCATCAAACGCAATAATGAGACTGCATAACCTTTTTGGCCCTCGAGCATGCTCCACCGACGATCTGCACCTGCTTCCGCTTTGAGTCGATCATTCGAAGCTCGCTTCACTGACATGACGCCGTCGGGCTCAGGAACAGGTTTGTTGATCGGCCCTAATGGAGATCGACCTCGTGCTTAGCATCGACACTGTCTTCGACGTTCTGTCAGCTTGGATGGTGTCACGCACAGGTGACAAATTCCACAGGCAGCTCGGAGCATACCTTTGTTTCAACCAAAAAGCTGACACGAGCTTCTGACTTGATGAGCCATCACCATATTGATTCCTAAAGGCAATCGCGCATTGCCTTACTCGAGAACAGATCGTGCTGCTTCACGATCTTTCCGTACGGATCGTTGTACCATTTGTTATGGCCAGTTCTGGAAAACATCTCAGCAACATAGGCGTTCGCCGTCAGCAAACATCTCGAAACCCGGCATCGAACAACACACAGTATTTAATTGCGAGGCCAGCAATCACACACTCTGAAGTGTCGAACGATAAAGTTTATCTGCCAGCTGAAACGCATGATACGAGCAGCCGACAGGTAACCCGTGCAAAGCTGCGGACACCCAAACGCGAGAATTTCGCCAAGTCTACGTCCGATCCTCAGAACCGCGCAAATGTGGTAGAGGACATTGAGATCATCAGGAATGATCATCGATCATCCGTGAATGCTCGCTTGATACCACCTAGCGAGAAGGATGATGACTTCCCACCTCTATTATTGATCAATCCTAATAGTGAGGTCTTGCCGGTGGTCAAAACAGCGCAAGCTAAAGGTGCTTTCGACTTCTGTACGCCTTTACCAGATTGCCTCTTGGTATACAACTGATAGAAACAGACATCAATTCCTACGTCACATCGATCTTGGAAGTCTCTCCTCGACATCGAGCTCCGTATTCACAGGTCATACATCAGATCCTGCACGATGAGTTACTGTTTACAGCCTTTACGACTGTCTCAGAAGCTACTCGTTGCCGCACTCAGGACTTGTATTCAGATCCTTCACCAAATGTCGTTCGTGGCTATGGCAAAACCATTCAGCTCCTATCTAAGAAGCTGCAATCGGAACGCTTTGCTATGTCTCCAACAGTTCTGCTAACTATGGGCCAACTTGTGGCTGTTGAGACACTGATCAAAAACGTTAGTGCCACAGCGAGGCATCTCGCTGGCATGCAAGCCGCTATGCGACCCAAGCCAACGAATGCGCCAGACAGTTCTGCGCCTGTGAGAAACGCTGTCGATATTTGGACCATGTATTTCATGCGAAGAGCTATCATCAGACCATCCATACCGAAGATCGAGGCATTGACATATCCACAGCATCCCTTTGAGCCGAATCTGGGTGAGCAAATAGCAGATCTACCCCCTGGCTTCTCCGACATTGCGCTCTCAGGCCGACTGAGCGTGGAATTGCTTGACCTGCTTACGCGATTCGCCACTTATTATGAAACTATCAACAAATTAAACAAGGAGGGCAACATGGACATGCCATACAGAACAGACACAATTCTGGAAGCAGCAGCCTATTGTATCGAGTATCATCAAATACGGACTCTGACAGTTATCGAACGTCTCGTTGTTACAGCCTTGACGGCCTTTGTTGTCCGGAGAGATCGTATCCATCCAGCTCTGATCAACATGCGAAATTATTTCCAGATAACATGTGCATATATGGTTAACGTGCTGTCGAGGCATGATGGGTTGCAGAAGGAAGACCACGACAGCGATCTCGTGACCTGGGCTGGACTTCTACTCCTGTTGACCTCGTCACCAGAGGCACATGCACGAAAACTAGCTCTCAAGCTGCTACCAAGAAAACCCGAGCCAATCAAGTTGATTGTTAGATGTGAGAAGTTCTTTTGGGATGCTGACTTGACGCATGCCTTGCTCAGTGGACAAATCCTTGTCACAAGCGCGAGCAACGATATTATTTCGGATAACGTGAAGCAGGCACTTCCTGATGCGGTGAGACAGGTAGAATGCGAAGACCCTGAGACCGAATGAGATCTCCTCCTTCTTTATGTACAGGAATGACAAGCTGCCTCCGGGTACTTTATCGAAGTGCCAATGGTCATCACTACCCTGACCTGGAAAGTGTTTAAGAAGTGATATATCAGAAAAGCTCCTGCAAACACGGAGAAGGGCTGTGCTTGAAGGACCAAAAAGGAATGATTTCAGCAAGTGACAACATGCTTTCAGACTATCAATGATCCTAACCCCTGTCACAAAGAGACCCTCGAGCACAAACAAACTTCTACTATACCTCGAGCTTCCTTCGAGAAGTCAAAATCGCTTGAGCCTGTACACCACTAGCAGATCTGTCGTACAGTCATTATGGCACACATGTCAAAGCAATTCATCGCTAGCTTTTTGGTCTTGCTAGCCATCTTGACTGCTTTGTTGGTCCAAAAGATACCTAGTCCAGATCGTCGCTTCCATGGTGCCACTCATTCAACCTCTTATATTACGACTGCAGATATCAATGCTACACAGCAGGTCTTGTTCTCCCGAGCACCTTCAGGCTACGCACCAGAAAACTATTTCAATCTGTATGGCTTTGAAAAAGCCACAACTATTGATGCACAAGGTAGACCTTACTCTCTCGAGAGCGATTATAAGAACATTTTCTCGCATACTCTCCTGGAGGTCTACGCTGTGCTGATACCAGCTGTGAAAGTTATGCAGGACCAAAAGAGCTTCTTATCACCTAATCATCCAACCTACATTCGTTACTTCAAGGGCTCACAACGGCACGCAATATATGTTTACGCAGCATTACTTGGCGTAGCTCTAGGTATCGGAATGCCGGGTGTCGAGACTCAACGACAAAATCCTGCGTGTCCACTCTTTCCCAAATTGTGAGAAATCACTAGAAGCAATTTCCGATCAAGCTAACACTTCTGCAGAGATGTATGGTTTGGCACACCGCCTGACTCAATCAATCCTCCTCGCGAAGGCCGTCTTGAGTGCATACCATTTCGCTGGGATGGAGACTATCAGACACCTCCACCTTCAGCCTTCCGCTTCACAAAGTGGCAAGATGGTCAAATTGTTGGTGACGGCATTGCATTGTGCGAGCAGTTCTTCAGATACTGGCGAAACATGAACGCTGTAGAAAAGGACAAGCAATACATATGGGGCTATATCGAATTTGGCTTTCAAGATGCGGTCGATGAGCCTACCTATTTGTCTGCGCTTGTCCTATTACATGGTACGTTGCAAGTATCCTCAGGCGTACGTCTACTGATATCTTCTAGAACTGTTACATGTGCGACACTTCTATTCAGAGCTCGGATTCCCGCTGCAGGATCAAGATCGGAGCACTGGTATCTCACGAACGATGTATCGATCTATCAGCGATCTGGCTTTCATGGAGTAAGTAACACAGAAGCCTGCGTATATCTCAGGCCCAGATCTACTTCGCATTCTCTTGCTGTGGCTGACCAGATTATGTTTAGGAACGCGGTCACCCCCAAGGAGCTGCTCCCCGCCTACGGTGCACGCGCTGCGTGGTGTCTCAATAACAACTATGCCGCATACTGGGACGACCAATCGGATGTGCCGATGGTGGAACAGGATCCTCCTTATCCCACAACTTGGGTAGGAAGTGTAAGTGGAATGCCATACAAATTTTCAACTGCAGACGCTCAGCTAACGCCGTGATAGCTTTGGAATGTAGACAATTACATTTCGTTCACAAAAGAGATATTCTTCCTGCAAAAGTATCAAGATGACGAAGCGCTGCAAGGGAGATTGCAACAGGGGTGGATGGCACCTCCATCACGAGCACATGGACCTCATTTTCCCGTCGGTCATCCTGGCCTCGCACCTGGCAGATTCTACAGAGCGTTGTCTGGCTTGATTGATCCTAATCAGCCAGTTATCGATGCGGTCAATGGTCCCACTGCAAACATGGCACCAATGAACCTGAAAGCGCGGTTTGATGGAGCAGATTGTCCCTGTGTGTAGAATCAGATACCATGTACAGCTACGAAAATGCCTTGGATGAAATGAGGTCGTGAATTCAACGATATAGGCGAGGCCATGGAGAAGAGTGCGTAAGAATAATCCTTGAGCTTGCAGTGACTAACATCCGATGTAGTGGTGAGAACCTGGCCTGGTCAAGTAGAGACTTTCATTACGCATCTGAGAAGTCAACGTGTCGATGTCAAGAAGTCACTATTGCCGTTTGTCGATCATCCCTCACTCAGCTGATGCTCCGCAACCTGGACTACAAACGCAGGCTGGACTATATCTCTTCCACCAAAACTACCAATATCTCCCCACTCTCTTACTCGCCAGTAGTTCGCAACCACAAATCGAGTCAATCTACTTTACAATCATGCATTTTCCCCGCATGGCTACAAGTAACTCAGCAATAGCCCTGGCTACGCTGCTGGCTCTCATACTCAGCGCGTTCTATTGGCCTTATCCTTCTCCTCAACCAGGGCATGTGGTGGAGAGGTCTGGGTACGAGGAGATCGACGACTTCGCAGGAAATTCCACGTTCCATTCTTTGGCTTCCCGAGCACCACCAGCCTACACACCGGAAAATTACTTCAACTTTATCAACTTCGAGAATGCCTTTGTGAAAGCTGCAGATGGGAGCGATTTCTCAATGAAAGACGATTATGAGAAGAAGGTGAAGCAGAGTATTCTAGAAATGTACTACTTTCTTGTGCAGACATTTGCCGTGTTGGAACCACATCTAGACCGACGACGAATTGTCCAGCCCACAAACCCCATCGTTCCTTCGCTACTTTAGAGCAACTACAGGTGACGCCACAAATGTCGCGAAAGTGATTCCTGCAATCGCTATCGCTACGGGGTGTCCTGGTGAAAGATTCGAAGCGATGCGTGCCTCAGGGCGCTGCCACTTCAACAAAATGTGAGTGTCCTGTCCTGGTGTCCTCGTTTCTGCCTCTTTCGCGAGACTCAGCTGACGAATATGAATAGCGATATATATTACGACACTCCAGACCCATCCATCTTCAAATCTCGCAAAGGAGAGAAATGTACGCCATACAGAGCAGATGGCCAATACGGGGAAGAATATATGATACCGGCATTCGTGTTCAACAAATGGCAGGGCGACAATCAGCCACCTGGTGAAGACGCTATTGTACTCTGCCCACAGTGGTTTCAGTACTGGAGATCTCTGAGTGACGTTGATGCGGATAAGAAGGACGTGTGGGGTTTTATTGAGTTCGGCTTTGTTGCTGTGAGGGACGAGCTGACATTTACATCTGCCTTCAACCTGCTACATGGTAAGTCTTTCCATAGCGGCCGATCGATCACAGGCTAACCTCTTTTTCCTCAGAGATTCTGCACATACCAAGACTTTACAAACAATTTGGGTTCCCGCTCGTGTTCCAGCCAGGCTTCCCCGGTGAGCGCGTCATGTACAACTTCATAATGGATTACACCTACAAAGAGTAAGTTTCAATTTCAGCTGTGACAACGCTTGTACCGGTAGGGCATCCGAACTGATACTCTACAGGACTGCAGTAGATCCCCCGCGGAAGAAGGGAGCGTATGGGGCGCGTGCAGCATGGTGCGTGAATCATGGCTATAAGGTATACTGGGACGCGGACGCCGACAAGGCGTTGGATGAAGTGACACCATCCTATGCCGGCTGGATAGGAGGGGTATAGCTCCTGTTTCCACTATTCTTTCATGTCACTGACCAAGTATAGCTCTGGAATGATGACAACTATGTCTCGTTCGTCAAAGAAGTGGGTTTTCAGGCTAGATACAAGGACGAAGACGAATTACAAGGCAGATTAGACAACGGGTAAGTGTCTTCCCTTCCATCGGTAAATCAACTATGCGAACTGCCTTCCATGACTCTCCTGTTCCTCCGCTAACAGTTCCTCAGCTGGCTCGATCCGCCTGCAACCCTAGAATTCCCTCCTGGACATGAAGGTTGGTATCCTGATCTGTTCACTCATAATACCTTTGGTCAAATACAAATCAACCCACCAGTAAATGGTCCAGACGCTAACACTCCTGCAAATCCTCCCGATGACGACCCACCAGCAGTAGCATGTCTGACTGGGTGTTAGTAGAGACATCTCAACAAGAGATAGTTCATCTTTCACCAACACCTATGTCAAGGGGATAGCCATCTCTGGTAGGCGGACTGGCGTCAGTTATGGATGAGAATGAGTCTACATAACCTGCTCGTACGATGAAACGAGATAGCATTAAAGCAGTGCCAGCGTTGAAAGATGTGAGAAGGTTGACAGGACTTAGCAGGAAGTCTCTTGTGATCCGGTTCAAGTCATCCGTACTTCCTGCTTAGACAGCATGCGAAGTTGAATACAGACTTTCTTCACCGTGCTTCTTGTTGATCGAAAACTAGATGGGTATCAACGATCACCGAGTCCAGTCTGCCTGAGTAAAACATTGAACGACCATCGTAAGCTTTTCTCTAACATTTGGGCGAAGCATCGATGTCCCTGCTTAAAATTTCGCCTGTATTTCACGATGTTGAGGGCGCCGGACGACTTAGTTGTGATACAAGTGGTGTGTCGGGGACAAGATTAAGGTATTCATGTTGTGTAGCAAAGCTACAGCCGTCTCATCATTGTAAAGGTTTTATGCTGCCAGTTCCGCTGAGTTTCCAGGTAGCCGAAGCATATTACGCTTAGTCCTGTTCCAGCCTAGCTACGAATAGGAGATACTGTACACGTGGTTCGACTACACCCATCCATCCTAAGCCTGCGCCTGTTTTGCGTACATCACCTAGACTCATGCACCTATCCCATACAGGCACATTAGCGAATTCGATCCAGCTTCAAGCACTTACGTGAAATCAGTGTGGTAACACTCACCAGCCTGCAGAGTCTGCAGCTCTCGCTTACACAACTGCGCATCAGCCGCACCAAAGCAATATCCATGATTCGTTGTGGAGGGAGCATACCCTTGCTTGAGCAAGATGCGAGTGAGCCAAAAATATGCACAAGATGAAGCTGAGGCGCGCTCTCGCTTGTGACATGGTTGGGCTGAAAATTATCATACCATTTAGAGTAACCCCCTCGACCCACAATCCATACGGCTGATACAAGAGGAACGAGCTGAATTGCTATGCACGAAAGAAGACAGCCTCGTGTTATGAAAGATGGCTATAAAGGAACAAGCATTTCGATCCCAGCTGTGTGAAGTTTGTTTCTACTGTGCTCGATAAACTTGCTTAGTCCACAATGCCATCTCCCAAGAAGATCATTGTATGCTGCGATGGGACCTGGCAGTCTTCTGTCTCAGGCCAGGATAATATTCCGTCCAATGTTACAAGACTCGCGAGACATTTAGCTTGCAGCAGTACTGACGCTAAGCAGCAGGAATGGAATCAAATCGTCTATTATGACAGCGGTGTTGGTACAGGAGATATAGGTCTTCAAACAATCATCCAAGGCAGTAGCGGTGCTGGTCTGGATGGCAATGTTATCGAAACATACAACTATATCGTTCTCAATTATGCCCCTGGTGACAAGATCTACTGCTTCGGCTTTTCTCGGGGAGCGTTCACTGCTCGTGCTGTTGCTGGCCTGGTTACAGATATTGGCATTGTCAAGCCCCGAGACATGCAAGAATTTCCAGCGCTCTACAGACTCTATCAGCAGAACTCTAAAGGTGACGAATTCCGGCAAACAAAATACTGGCATGACTGGATGATGGGGATCAAGTCGAAGAACCAGGATCCTGACTTACGCAAAGCACATGAAATTCCGCCCCGTGGCTATACTGACCCCAGGCCTCCAACGTCGGACGAGGCTCCCTTCCTGTGGGACATTCGACCACATGATGTGCCAGAGCAGGAGACACGCTTTGTTGAGTGTGTCGGCGTTTTTGATACTGTTGGCAGCCTTGGTGTGCCCGATATACAGGGAATCGACCTGAGCAGCTTACGGCAGCAGTATGGCTTTCACAACGTTAAATTGAGCCCCTTTATCAAGAATGCCTTCCATGCTCTTGCTATTGACGAACGTCGAGGGCCATTCACACCCACACTGTGGTATATTCCTCACGAAAAACACACCCTACAGAGTAATGACAGAAGCGTAAATGACAAAGCTACATTCGTACAGCAACACAGACAGGCAAAGTCTGACGATGAACGTTTGAGGGTCTTTCGCAGCTATATGGAAGCCAGAGATAAGCAGACATTGACGCCATTAGGCGACTATCAAAGACTATACCAGGTGAGATAGCTGCGGTACATCACGATCTGCTGCTGATACAGATAATATAGGTATGGTTTCCCGGTGTTCACATCAACGTAGGTGGCGGTTCTGATTCTGGGCTCAAAGAGCGCAAAGGGGACTTGGAGCAGATCGCGAATATCACCTTTTGCTGGATGGCGGAAATGTTGAGACCGCACTTGGCACTAGACACCCAAGCCATTGACCTTTTTGCAACCGAGCGAATAGATGCTCTTGACAGAATCTTGCGCATGAACGACTACGGAGATACTTGGACAGAGTCCTACCTTACGCACTTTCTGGAGGATATGCACATCAGGCAACCCAAGAAGTTCAAGATCGACCCTGAAACTATGCTTGGTTGGGCCACAGGGGACATCGAAGACAGTTTCACTGGAATCATGCGCATCGCTGGTGCCAAAACACGTCTGCCCGGACGTTGCCTTGACGACAAGCTGAGAAATCCAGATGGTTCGCATATACCTCTCTCCCAGCTTGGACGTACTTGGGAGTTTATACATCCTTGCGTGGAGTGGCGAATGCAACAGCTCAAGGAGAAATATCAGCCAGAAGCACTGAAAGGCCTAACGAGGCAGAAGCTGATGAAAGATGGTGAACATGCCGGCTGGGAGTACTACATGAAAGGACATGGCTGGGAGTGGGATGCGAAGCAAGGTAAGGTCGTGCAGACGGACCTGAGAATGCCAGAGTGGATCATCTATCCTTCTCGCGAAGAGTACAAAGATAGAAGCTTCGAGCGTACAGCGATGACGGATGCTGCCCACAAGTGGATCAAAGAGCTTGATGCGGTCTATAAGAAACATGATTGGTGGAAATCTTTCTATGCATCAAAGATGTAGCTGGAGGAAACTGATTTCTGAAGTATCTAGTACATCGAACAGGAATAAGCTTGTGCTTGATAGCATGACGTCACGCCGCTCATAGGATGACATTGATACTTCTACTCTAATTATTTGGCAACAACACCCCTCTGAATCGAGCTTTGCCTTGTTCCATCTTGTCAAAAGCCTCATTGACTTGATCGAGGTTATATTTCTCGATCATGCATTCGACCCCATGAGTGTTTGCAAACATTATCGTGTCCTCGGAGTCGCGAGCATGACCTGATGGCCAAGCAGTGACGCTAAGGCCATTCATGAGAAGAGCATTCGTATCGACCTCTGCTGGACCATCCATTGCTGCAAGCACTAACAGCTTGCCAAGAGGCGCAAGTCCGTTGACGAGAGAGGGAATAAGCTCCCGATTGGGTGCAGTCAACATGATACAATCAGCACCCCCAAGCTTCTGTAACTGTTCACCTATATCACCTTTCGAGCCATCAATGAACTCGTGAGCTCCTAGCTTTGTCGCAAAGTCCCGCTTGGCATCCGAAGACGATATTGCCACAGTCCGGTACCCTGACTTGTTGGAATATTGCACAGCTAGATGTCCAAGACCGCCGAGACCTCGATGCTCGTTAGAAATCTTCTGGACAGCAGGGGCGGGGTATGTTTACCTTGCACAGCAACGGTACTTCCAGGCATTAATTTCTGGTGTCGCAAACTGTTGAAGACCGTTACGCCCGCGCAAAGCTGAGGGGCCAGCGCAGCTGGGTCTGCCTCCGCTGGTATGTCGACGACAGCCTCAGGTCTTAACAAACAATACTCGGAAAATCCGCCATCACGGAAGACACCGTTTACTGTGCCGTTCTTGCACATCTGATAGAGGCCCTTGACGCATCTGTCGCATGAGCCATCGTGACCACCATGCCATGGTCTATATCCGTTAAGTCAGTTACTCAGACACAATATATTATCGTGATTTGCAACGAGCGGGACAACAGGAATACAGCCCTAATCAGGTCTGGCACGTACCCTCCAACACGATCACCCTCTTTCCAGCGCTTTTCAGATGCCGGTACTGCTACGACTTCACCTATGATCTCGTGACCAGGAACGATAGGAAAGCCATTCCCAAATCCACCATGCTTTACCACAACTTCAGAATGACAAACACCACAAGCCAGAACTTTGATCAGAATCTGTGTACAGGTGAGCTCAAGTCGTGAATGATGGAGAACATTTCTACCTCGCCATCACTGGGTAGCTTCAGCTCACGCTCCTCGATTGTCAAGGGCTGGCCTTTCTCCTTGAACACAGCGACTCTATAAGACTTTGGTAGGTTGGAACGCATTGCGCAATCGTTCTTGATAGCTTGATTGTGTGACTTAAATCTAATAATTAAGTTCGCCGTGGACTGGACGATGTGGAAGCTATATGTCTTCGCAGTCATGCCAAGCATTCAAATATGTGACATAAGCTCTTGAGTTTCCAGTGTGCTGGACACGACATCATGTTCCGCAGCTTGTCCCTCAATAGGTCGAGGAGCATCCGCCGTAAATCCGAGATGTGCTTTTTTGGCCACTTCTGGCTCTTCGATTATTACTGCATTGGGAACGATCGCTCGTGCTTTAGGCAAGGTGACCAATTGCATGCAGGTATGAAACCAACGAAATTCGCGAATCGGCTTTAACTTGATACAGTCGGAAACGCGCTGATAATACTGCCCCTCAGACAGGTACTCCTTACCTGCAATAACCTGCACGTCGCATGATAACTGTACGTACATGACGACAAGTTGACCTTTCTACGCGAGCGTTAGAACCTTGCCACACCCTCAAGAACTACCTTGTGTCTCTCAACAAGAAGGAGCCAGCTTATAGATATAGTCTTCGGGAACAGGGGAGCCGTGGACTGCCACATCACACTTTGACAAACGTGGAAGACACCAAGGCAATGCTACCAATGATAAACTGCAAGCCTCCATGTCATTGCTGGTAAATATGCCTACTGATGACTCGGAATACAAGGTCAACGATAGCAACCTTTGACAACACCATCCGACGATATCTCTGTCTGATGTTTGTGTCTAGACGCCGACATCTGACTTTTCTTTGACCTGAATGAAGCACTGTGGATTTTGTTGCTGAGCTCAAATTGCTCATCGTGTCATCCTATCAAGCAAGAGGCAACCTCGGCAGCTCTACGTTTCGACTCCTGATGAAACGTTCTATCCACAAAAGATGCCTGGACTCAAGATCCAAACCCAATCAAAACCGACGGTCGAATCCACGCTTGCCGTGCTTGAAACATCAAGCGTCATCTACTCTTCCCCCTTTGAGCTTTTACCCACTCCCTTACCGGCAAAGCGTTGCAGATTGTTTCTTTGGTGCAGTAGTGGGCACATCGTCGCATTCCGATGCGCGTAGAAATTTGGCTTCGGCGATGAGGAAGGAGTGTTTGCTTCACGCGGTCAGGTTCTGACTTCTTCTATGGTGCCCATTAACAATATCTACGACGCTGCCTACGCGTATTCCACTCATTGACATTCCTTTCATTTGCTGTGCTCGCTTTGCTATTCATATTATTTACCATCTAATGATCGCTGGCGATCCTATGGCGGTGTGAGCTGGCCCTCGCATCAGAAGAACACGGATTGCTCGATCACCCAACCATCCTTCAAGAACTCCCTCAAGCAAACTTAGCGAAGTCACTTACAAGATGCAAATCTTTCTGCTGGCAGCGAGCCTCCTAGCTACTTTAGCTACCGCGGACATCACTCTATCAGATCTGCAACCTATCACATTGTTCTCAGACAGCTGCACATCTGCATACAACACACCTATCGAGAATTGTGATAATGTCCATTTCGCACCGATTGGCGAGTTGAACTTCGCAACCTGTACACGCCCGTGCCTCAACGAGATAAATAGCCTTGCGACCAAGATACAGGCAGCTTGCCAGGATGCAGGTGTAACACCGGGCTCAGTCATTGCACACGCTTTTCAAGGCGATCTTGGGAATTGGCTGTGCGCAACAGGGTCATATGCTACTCAAACAGAAACTCCTGTGAGCGGTACGGCGACGAATGCGAAAGCTACCACGATGTCAAGGTCGCAGAGCTCGAGCAGCAGTAGTAGCTCTTCTACTTCGGAGAGTTCAATAACAACAACGACATCATCATCATCATCAACGGAAGAGTCATCCTCAACGACCATCACCTCGAGCACGAGCTCTATAACCACGCCTGGGTCGTCCTCAGTAGCTCCTAGCACGACCAGTGCCATACGGAGCACCTCTAGCACCACGACCGCAAGAAACACTCAGCCTGCGCAAACCCCATTTGATTCGACGCCTTTCGACCAGCTTGCCTTCTCTTCGCGTGCTGCCATGACCATTTCGCGAATGTCGGCTCTGCCATATCTCATGTCCATGCTCGTTGGGGTTGTGCTGTGGTCAGGTGCATGAACTCTTCAACGCCTCGGGATCAGATATGATCCCTCAGACTGAAGACCGCCGAAATGAATGGCTAATGCCAAGGTCGTTTTGAGCTGGACCACAACCGTCGATGCCAAATGCTTAGTCTCACCTGTTGGATGGTGGAGACAATGCGTCGCTCTGCTTACAGACTTATGTGCTGTGTCAGGCTTACTGGCACGTCCACAAGTAGCAGAACCCAGGTAACACTGTGAGTTCACGTCTTGTGTGACGACGGGACCACTTTGTCTCGAGGAAAGAAGTGGGCACGATGATAGAGGTCAGATCGGGCAGCACCATCTACTGGCAGCTTCGGGAACCGGATTACAGACACCAGCAAGCATCCGGCATACTTAAATCGAGTAACAAGTTCCGAACAGAAGACTGGGATATTATGTGGTCACATCTCTCAATCGATATTGTCAGTTCAGGCTCGGGCATAAACACGCCATCAGAGAGCATGTAACTGCGATCAACTCAGGAAAACAATGTCAGCCATTCACAGCCATGATGGACACAGAGATGTTGCAATGGTGCAGAATAGGGGATAACTGCCAACGTAGGCATATACGTGGAAGTTTCAGGCTTTACTTCCGTAACATACGCCCCGACCTACTTGCCATTTCATTACAGATGCCAGTGTCCTTCAAATACTGCCACCGATTGGGTCACTGCAGTTATCGCGAAGTGGAAAGTTGAGCATTTTAAACAGAGCTATGGTGCGTGATATACAAGGTATTAGTTAGAGTTCCAAATTGCAACATGGTGATGGCCGATCCGGGAAAGGACTCCGGCTCAGTGTCCACTTTCGATCATCGTGTTTAGCAATGTCGATCCACGTGATTTCCGTGTAACCAGATTGACACTGCTTGCATTTTGTTCATGCTATCGATCGGTGAAGTGAGTTCGTATGTTTGCAGTAACGTGAGGAATATGCTAGTGATCGTTCAAAGCAGCCAGCTAAGATGACTTAGCAAGATGACGTATTTGATAACGCTACTGCAACAATAGCTACGGGACACCGATAAACAGCTTGAAATGGTTAGGGCAGCTTCAAGCGTGCTTTCGCCTAGCTCGATGCTTGACTCGCCCGTGTCAAGCTTTTGGAACAATGACGTGAACTCTTTTTGAAGCGCAGCTCGAAGTTTTGAATACTTTCCCCGTTCCTGCCGTTGGATGGAAGCGTGATTAACAATTTTATCGTTGTAGTGTATTGATCACAGGAAATTGAGCTTACTATTATCGAATACCCTGGTCAAGTCATGCAGCGTTGAACTCTGTCGTTGGCTACTGCTAGCCTTGCGCGCTCTCCCGCTGTTTTCAGCTCATGCAGTCAATCCGATGCGGTGCTGCTCGTCATGGGCACTGGCACCGACTACCTACACAAACATGTCGTTTACAAAACGTACGAACCTCGAAAACACTAGCAGATAGCAAGGTTGTACGGAAAACCATATTGTCACAATTGAAAAGTCAGCCCCTCCGAACATTCAGAACAATCTTCACCCCGATAACCTTCCAGCATGGACAATTTAGATCGGTGTCCACTAAGAGTCTGCCGAACCATCGAGGTCCTCTCGCACGCTTTTTGTACAGAACGGCTGCACTGGCTGGCACGTTCATTTTTGTGTCTGGCGCTCTAATTGTAGCTTTCTTCGCATACGATGCGACAACCTATCACCAGCCAGATGGGACGCTGGAAATTCGGGTCTCTGAAGCAGCATTGTCCCCGAACAGAGGAGGGCCCAAGAACTTGCCAATCGCTGAAGTTCTCGTTGATGACGATGACACCGAGAACATGAAAGAGCAAAGATATAAGCCCAAATTAGTCATTCTTGGAACAGGATGGGGAAGTGTAGCTATGCTGAAAGAGTTGAAGGCCAAGGACTACCATGTTACAGTAGTCTCTCCGGAGAACTACTTCTTGTTTACACCTATGCTTCCGTCTGCAACCGTGGGCACTCTGGAATTCAGATCTCTCGTTGAGCCCATTCGCACGATTGTCAATCGCGTACGTGGCCATTTCCTGAAAGGCGAAGCTATCGACGTCGAGTTTTCAGAGAAGCTCGTGGAAATCGCGGGCTTTGACGATAAAGGCAACAGACAGCACTTTTACTTACCCTACGACAAGCTTATCATTGGTGTAGGTGCCACAACGAATCCACATGGTGTCAAAGGTCTGGAGCATTGCAATTTCTTGAAAACCATAGAGGATGCACGTCTCATCAAGCGCAAAGTGCTGAACAATATGGAAAAGGCTTGCCTACCTACAACTAGCGATGAGGAGCGAAGGAGACTATTGTCCTTCGTGATCTCTGGTGGTGGACCTACTGGTGTCGAATTTGCAGCTGAGCTCTACGACATGCTGAACGAAGATCTGCTCAGGTCATTTCCACGTATATTGCGCAATGAAGTCTCTGTCCACGTGATTCAGTCACGATCTCATATACTGAATACCTACGATGAAGCACTTTCAGTTTATGCTGAGAAACGTTTCGAGCACGATGCAGTCGAAGTGTTGACAAATGCTCGTGTTAAGGAGGTGCAAGAGGACAAAATTGTCTTCAGTCAAAAGGATTCCGATGGCAAGGTTGTTACGAAGGAACTGCCGATGGGCTTCTGCCTGTGGTCAACAGGTGTCTCGCAGACAGAATTCTGTCAAACCATCGCAAATAAGCTTGGGGACGCGCAGCCGAACAAGCACGCCCTTGAAACTGACACTCATCTGCGACTAGTTGGTGCACCCTTAGGGGATGTCTACGCTATTGGCGATTGCAGCACAGTGCAGAACAACATAGCAGATAACTTAGTCTACTTCCTGAAAGGAATGGCATGGGAGAAAGGTAAAGATCCAAAGGACATGCGTGTGACCTTTACCCAGTGGCGAGAGATTGCAGGAAAGCTTCGGAAACGATTTCCTCAAGCAAGCAACCATCTTCGCAGGCTCGACAAGCTCTTCGAAGCCTATGACAAAGACAAATCTGGTACACTCGACTTTGGCGAAATGCACGAATTGCTCATGCAGATCGATAGCAAGTTAACTTCGCTACCTGCAACAGCACAAAGAGCAAATCAGCAAGGTGTATATCTCGGAAAGAAGTTCAACAAGATCGCTCAAGCCGTACCTGGTTTTAGAGCGAATGAGGTAGATTACGGCGACCTGGACGATGCTGTCTACAAAGCATTTGAGTATCACCACTTGGGTAGCTTGGCGTACGTTGGTAATGCTGCCATTTTTGATTTCAACGGTCTCAATTTCAGTGGTGGCCTGATGGCGGTCTATCTGTGGCGATCGATATATTTTGCACAATCTGTCAGTTTGCGGACAAGATTGCTTTTGAGTATGGACTGGACGAAACGTGCACTTTTTGGAAGAGGTATGTTTGAACTATATCGTTGCATTGGGGATTCGACTAACACTTCGCAGATCTCATGGCTTACTAGAGCTTCACTCGCCGCCCTCAAATCTGCTCGCAGCATGCGGTATCACAGACTGCTTTTAGCAGCCTCGACCATCCAGTATACGCATCTTGCGGCACAGGGTCGACCTTGAATTCCAAAAGTCGATACAGCCGGCGTAATGGCAGACAGTGCCTACGTATCCTCTTTCTCCCCATCAGCGGTGTTTATGGCATTCAGTAAATTTTCTGTCTGTGGACGGGCAGTATTTGGAGTGTTTCCTCAACAGCGTGATATTCCTAGATTTTACTTATCTTATATACATTTGCCAAAATATTGAGCAAGTGATTTGTGCCCAGAATCTTTGAACAGATGGTACCCAGACGTTGTGGGTTTCATGATTCTGCCATCTGTACCTGTCGTACACGTCTATACCCACTGATTCTCGGCTCAATGAAAGTAAGCTTGTTGATGCTTATCTAATGCTTGTACGGGTACCTTGCCGTATTTCCTGATCGCCCCAGAGACTTACTCCAGGCATTCTCCGCATGGGCTATGCGTACCGATTCGCACTACATATGTATATCACGCTTAAAATATGCGAAATGACCGGCAGATACAACAACAAGCATCATAGCTCGAATGCCGTAATATGATAGGCCTGAGCTGACAACGAAAGCTGCAGGGAAGTGGTTCGCGAGATGGCTTTCGGTCAGCTGGCCAGAGGCTGGGAGAGTTTGGGGACGATCTACAGGATAGGACTATTGATCAGATACAAGTACATTAGTGGATCCAAGTCCATTCTGTGCTCCCAGAAATTGATCAAGTCAGCATGCAATATCTAGACCTCGTCCTGATTGTGCTGCTCGTACAGACATCGAATGGCTCGCCAGCACAACCAGAGTGGTCCCAATGGTCGTTGCAGAAGTGTCAGTACCCCACAGATGATCCCCTCGAGGGATGCCCAGCTGGTACCATCCTGGTTGGACCTGACACGGGCTACAAAGCCATACAATCCGCTATTTCAACTCTGCCTGACGATGACTCGACTCAGACGATTTTAGTCCTGCCAGGTGTATATGAAGAGCAGGTCAATGTGACCCGTCCCGGACCATTGACACTGCTGGGTCAAAATGCCAATCCGAGCGACATTTCCAGCAACACAGTCGAGATTCTGTGGCGAGCAGTTGCTGGCACAGGTGACAATGCTTATACAGCTGTCTTGACAGTAGCACCTTCGCTCAATGCCTCATTGACAGGATCTGGTTCGACAGGATTTGCTGTTCCTCCAGATCAAGCTTTTGGGAACACAAACTTCAGAGCGTACAACCTGAACCTCACAAATGACTACTTACCCTACAGTGCTGGACCGTCATTGGCCTTTTCGACTGGGTATGCCAACAGTGGATTTTACTACTGCTCTTTTGCATCGTATCAAGACACGATATATATCGGCAAGAATGCTTCGACATATATCAGCCATAGCTCAATTGCAGGCCAAACCGATTTCTTGTATGGTTTCGGCACACTCTGGATTGATGACTCAGAACTC
This sequence comes from Pasadenomyces melaninifex, assembly GCA_022813495.1. Taxonomy (NCBI): domain Eukaryota; kingdom Fungi; phylum Ascomycota; class Dothideomycetes; genus Pasadenomyces; species Pasadenomyces melaninifex. The sequence goes on from JAKLMI010000189.1 coordinate 25,417, forward strand.
CTTCTCCGAAGCTGTGGAGGCGGCATTACGGCTTGGAAGGGTACGAACACGACCTTTCAGAATAAATACGGTGTGTATGTGGTGAACAGCAATATTCACAAGGCCAATGACTCGTTATCGATTCAGCACGAGTGTGCGCTTGGTCGTCCTTGGAACTCTCAGCATCGTTCGGTCTTTGCGAACAATTTTATGGACGATAGCATACTTCCAGCTGGGTATGTTGAGTGGTCAAGCAGTGATCCTCGAGTAACAAGTCAGACCTTCATGGCTGAATACACTGACTATGGTCCTGGCTTTAACCTAACCGCACGAATGGCAAGCAATGTTACAATTGAATTGACAGATGCTCAGTGGGAGGACTATGATAGTCCAGAGAAAGTATTCTTGTATCCAGACGGAAGTGCTGGGAACACAGATTGGATTGATTTCTCAATCTGACCAGTCCAACTCAAACGGGTGGTGCTCTCGTAGCAAGTCCACGAGCTCTTGCGCTGTGGCCAGATCTGTAGTCTTAGGCTTTGCACCAAACATACCTGATGGGACAGTCTCTTGATCGTCAGAAATACCACTCGAGTGGACTTGTTCCACACCAGTAGTTTTAATAAGGTCTAACATGTTGTGTGGACGTATGCCGCCGCCAGCCATGATCTTAATCCGCCCAGCACTTTGCTGTACGAGCTTCTTAATGGCTTCCTGTCCATCTACTGCAGTCTTCTGCCCGCCAGATGTTAGCACTTGATAACAGCCTGCAGCAATGACATCTTCCAGTGCTTTTGCTAAATCGTCAGCCTCATCGAATGCTCGGCTGAAAGTCACGCTCATTGGATTAGCAGCGTCTACAAGAGTTTTTGTTCTTTCAACATCTATTTGTCTTTCCTGAGTTAATACACCGAGAGTGACGGCTTTGAAGCCGATTTCTTTGCAGATTCTGATGTCCTCCATCATGGTCTCGAACTCTGTCTCATTGTATACATGGTCTCCGGGTCTCGGCCGTATGAGTACACACATGCCTGTGAAAATCTTACGATAGACGAGTTTCATAGTCCCGTAGCTGGGTGTTATACCTCCCGCCTCGAGATTTGAACACAATTCGATTCTGTCTGCCTCTGCTGCATCTGCTGCTAAAGCAGATTCTAGTGAGTTTGCGCATATCTCGAGGATGATGGTGCACCATGACGGCATTCTGACTACCAGTCACTATCGTTGAGAGCATGCATTGTCAAACTCACGATGTACGGAAGGGTCAACACGTAATAGTGTTAGGTGAATAAATTGGGAAGAAGTCAATCGCATTCACGGGGTGTTTCCGAACGTGGCCGGTTGAGGCATTGCTTTCTAATTCACAGGCTTTGGCACGTTCCGGCAGCCTATGAGCGCTTATTTCTCCCTAGCACCACTTATAGGGCTCGTTA